>RJWJ010018554.1:0-31404 GCA_004363605.1 Indri indri
GCTCTGCCAGTCACAATGTTTCCCTATTTTATAGGATAATGTAATTTTTGAGAGACTTTCAAAAGACTCAAAATACATGGAGGAAACATTATGCCATCTGGAATATTTTGCCACGGAAGGTAAGTGCAATTTGGAAATGTTATTTTTGACCACTGAAATTGTACTTTCAGTCATGTTGGCTTGCTTTGCAGGAGCATATCCTTCCAGTGCCTCCCCGCCCCCTCCCTACCTGCACATCCTGAGCCTGGGGCGGGGGTGACCCGTCTGTGCCCCTGCCGCCCCGTCACCAGTAGTGCGGAGGAGGAAGGCAGGCTGACTCACAGCGTGGAGGATCGTCCTGGAGTTACGGGTCCCTCTTTCCGAAACTCATGGTTATTCTGTCCGTCTCTTGTTATCCTTACGACACTGGCTTATCTGTGACTTAGGAAAATAATAGTCCATGAACCCATAGCGAGCAGGAAGGGAGTTTTCTGGAAGGCTTTAAACAACACTAATGGCAGGTGTTCCTGCTAGTGAATGTGCTGATAGCAGGAACCGTGCTCAAGTGCTGACGGCTGCCTTCTCACCTTAGTGTGTTCCCATGGCTACACACGCACGCACACGCGTGGGTGTAGCTGCTGGAAAGCCTGGATCTTTCATGTGATAGCACTTTAGGCTTTTGCTTGCTGTCTGGAAACAGGCCCCCTGCTGTCCCTGCTTGCTGATCCCTGCCTCCTGCGCGTGGGCGCGTGCAGCACGCACAGCTCCTGGGCCTCTCTGCTGTGGAGAATTCACCCTCACGACTCTTCATGTACTCTCAAACTTACAGAAGTGATTTATATTGGACTATAGGAGAGTTGTTTTGAAATTTCCCTTTGTAGATGCGTGAATGTAGAATTAGAGTGACTACAAAGCAGGTGGCTTCTTTAATTTCTTTGAGCGTGCTGATATCAAAGGAAGCCAGACGAGGCCCCGAGGAGGTGCGACGTCCTGCTCACCCCACTCACCAGTGGCTGTTTTGCAGGCCTGCGGACTCTCTGCGTGGCTTACGCGGATCTCTCTGAGAATGAGTACGAGGAGTGGCTGAAAGTCTATCAGGAGGCCAGCACCATCTTGAAAGACAGAGCTCAGCGGCTGGAAGAGTGCTACGAGATCATCGAAAAGGTAACCGCATGTGATTTAGTCTTTACGGGCCCAGTGAAGGACATAACCACCAACCGAACAGAGTCTGGGGACAGGAATCCTTTTGCTGTATGGTGGTGTTCTCTTTTTTTTGCAAGTGTCTTGATGAACCATTAGCTCTGAATCATTTCTTTCTTTGCTTTAAGAAGCACTTAGTATTTATGGGCTATCTGAAAGGTCTAGCCACCCTCAGCTAAGCATTAATAATATGTAAAGAAATATCAGGTCAAAAACAGCATCAGTGAGTTTCTGGGTTTGCCTAAGATCGGGCTGAAAGGGACGAGCTCATCCTATTGGGTTACTTGAGCACTCAGAGGGCTGTGTGGCTGCCCAGACACTGTGCATGCTGAGACTTCTCACGCTACTCATTCTAGTAATATTTAAGCTTTGCCATTGCTACTCACATTGCCTGCTTTGGTTTTTTTTTTGTTTGTTTGTTATTGTTATTCTTTCAATTTATCCCAAGGCATTAGGTAGCTTTCTGTTTATCGGATTCCCTCACATCTGGGAGCTGGGTTTACGTTTTTTCTGTTCAATGTCAGCAACCATTGGGCCATCCGTTTTCCAATTTTGTGACTTTGAAGCCAACGCCTGTTTGCTTTTTTCATTCCTTTATTGGTTTTTAAGTTCTCTTTTGCTTTAGTTTTTGTTTAAGTTTTATATTCATTTGTTTATAGTCAATCATTTTGATGGAATTTAGGTAGGAATAGAACTTAATTCAAGTGTTCATTTGCTCTGTTGGGAAATATCCAAAATTACTTTTAGGATCACACAAAAGTGACTAACTAGGTGATGTACCTGTGTGGTGTCATGCAAGGGGTGGTTGCTCAAGAGGTAGTGGGATTTTCCCAGTGTGGTAGCCAGGCGGAGGTGCGATGTTGTGGAGAGACTCAGGGAGGTGAGTAACTGGAACAGGGCCTCTGTGCAGTCTCTGGAACCTTCCAGACCAGCAGGCAGAGCATTGGCAGCTGGGAGGAACTGTCCGGCACACCCATCCTCAGCGAGAGTGAACTAAATGGGGAACATTTTATAGCTCCTCAATTTTAAGATACTTTGAGGTTTTCTTCTCTCACTGTTAAATTCTTAGCATCACAGGTCGCTTACTCCTATTCTGCCAAATAAGTATAACATCCAGAATCAGTTCTTCTTCTATGGTAAACGTGACGTGATATGTTTCTCAGTATTGGAGTAAGAGGGAACAGTGTCCTTGGGGCAACTTGCCCATCTGCCCTGCGGCCAGGTGATTTCTGTTGCACCGTGCCTCTGTGGCAAGAAAGCAGCAATGAGTACCACATTGCCTGCACGTGTAGGTTCTGTCTACCGTTGTGAATAGTTTGGAAATGCCATCTTTTTAGTATCATCTGTAGACACTGGTGTAAAGTAAAGGAAATAAGACAACTGTCTCAGAACAGTTAGATCACCTTTCTTTTGTTAGAGTTTGTCATTAATGCTGCTCTTAAGTGTGTGCTACTCTTTAATTGAAGACATTTTTCAATCCAGAATTTGCTGTTACTGGGAGCCACAGCCATAGAAGATCGCCTGCAGGCAGGGGTTCCGGAAACCATAGCAACTCTGCTGAAGGCAGAAATTAAAATATGGGTGCTGACAGGAGACAAACAAGAAACTGCAATTAATATAGGTAATCAATTTTTAAAATAATTTCCCGATGCTGGTTTTCGTGTTTCTTTTTGAAGTGTCTTGTAGGTGTGTCTAAGTGTTTCTCAAATGCATTGACAGATGATGTTTTGTAGAACGCTTCATTCACAAGGCCAAGGGAAGTTCACCCACATTAAATGAATTTGCTCTTACGGGCATTATGTGCCTGTTATAAACATTAAAACTATTATAACTCCTGGAAAAGGATTAAACACATTTACCTAGAATATAGAACTTGAGAGTTGACAACTTTACAAAATTTTAGTCCAAGAGACTAAGAGAGCATATTTTCACTAGGTTTAAATATGCATTATTATTTCATATAATTATAATAATTTTACCAATTTTACCAATTCATGGGTTTTTCTAAGAGCCTCGCACCTTCCCCTCCCCCATCTTGTTGGCAACTTCTTTGCTTGCTAAGTGTCACAGAGATGAAAACTGAAGAAAGGGAATTTAAGTCAGAATAACTTCCCTAGGTCAAAGGAGCACATTTTAAGTTTGAAAAGGAGTTGAAGCTATTCATTTTTTAAAAATCTAATTTTGATTATTTGGAATATTTTTCAAATTATCTAGTACTTTGGTTGCCATTATGGTGTAGCAAGACCTGGCACATATGTGGTAAGATGAATACGTAAGGACTGTGTGATTTATGATGTCTTTATGGAAATAGACTCTATGACTATGTCTACACTTTGGCTTAGAAAAAACCTATGAGAATGTCTGAATTTAAGTGACTGTGGTCCTCTTCAGAGTGATCTCCTTGGCATAGTCTCCACTTAATCCATTGGTGTTCCTGTCCTCAAAACCTTCTCTTTTGAATCAGCTGTCTCTGATTTAACCTCAGGTATAAACAATACCTGCACTCAGGGGTGAACTTGATTATTGTTTTTTTCTTTTTTTTTTTTTTTGAGACAGAGTCTTGCTCTGTCGCTAGAGCTAAAGTGCAGTGATGTCATCATAGCTCACTGCAGACTCAAACTCCTGGGCTCAAGTGATCCTCCTGCCTCAGCCTCCTGAGTAGCTGGGACTACAGGCATGCACCACCATGCCCAGCTAATTTTTTCTATTTTTAGTAGAGGCGGGGTCTTGCTCTTGCTCAGGTTGGTCTCAAACTCCTGACCTCAAGCAATCCTGCTGCCTTGGCGTCCCAGAGTGCTGATTTTTTTTTTTTTTAAGAAAATAAACAAAAGCCATTTAATCATTTCTTATCAAAGATATAGCTAAATAAATGCAATCTGGGCTCCCAAACAACTAAAGGTGAGGTCACAGGATAGTGACGTGGATTCATAAACAGTCTCTGAGGCATCAGTCATAGACTTTGTGTGTAGATTTGTGCTGATTGCCACTCAAATGCATGGCTTTAGATAAGAGTGTGATAATATTTTAGTGCAGACTCATCACTCCTTCTAGAAAATAAAGCCCCAAGCTTATAGCCCTTCGATGTGTCAGTAGCATTTGATAAATGAGGGATAACACTTTTACTTTTTGTGTACTATCTCTCTGTGTATGTATACAGATTGGCCCTTCAGGTATTATTTCCCATATGAATTTGGCCTAAAGCACCTGCTGTGGATCTGTGGCCCCTGTTGTTCACATAGGGCACACTAAGTTGACTGCTGCCCTGAAATACTTACCTCAAATTTAGTTGGTATGCTTTCTGCCCACTTAGGGTGATGTGAAAAAAGCAAGTAACCCCTCAAGTTAAAATTGAATGGTAAAGGGATAATATCTTTCTTAGTTTTTCAGGTCTTAGGTGCTCCTGCTGGATTAAGGACCTGTGTACACCCCTGGCCCCCGATATAACTCCTTGAGTGCATTCTGAGCATGCTGTGGGAGGCAGACCGTGCCCCAGTTGGAAAGGAACACAGCCCTCTCTCGCCCCCTCCCAGCCCACCAGCCTGCACTCATGGCCTTTTTCTTGCTTGTTGGGTTCGTTACACCTGCGCCTTTCAGGGTGTAGCTAAGTTTGGAACAAACACAAAGGAAAGCAGAGGGCTGAAAATCAATGCAGGCAACACAAACGGGTCATTACTCAAAAAGGAAAGTTTTACTTGCATGTGGCAAGGCTGCTCTCAGTCTTTCTTACGAGATAATTGATGCCTGTCCTTTTTCAAAAAAGGAATGATTGTATTATCTTGTCCTTTTTTCAAAGAAGGTGTAGTAACATGTATGGTGTTGGTGCCAGAAGCACTCACATCCACTAGATATTTCTTAATTTATCTTTCTTAGCAAATATGCAAATAATCCCCAGGACCACTAGAAGATGATGCCTCCTGCTTATAAGCTGATGACTTTGCCAAAGCCTTATATTTTTCCTGGGGCTTTCTCTGTTCATGTTTATCTCGTGTATTAGTTGAATTCAAACACATATTTGGTGTTACTAAGTACGCTTTTAATGGGTAGGGAGCTGATGTTCTTTGAAAGAGCTGTATCCGAATTGTTTCTTCACTTCACCTTTAGAATTCACGTTTGTAACCCTGGGTGATGCTGGGAGATTAAATGTCGTTTTCTGATTTAGGATACCTGTTGAGCCTACAAGCGATGCAGAGGGCTCAGGAAAGTGTAATGTATATGTTCAGGCATTTTGTTGGACTTCTCAGTGTTGGACCACAGGCAGCAGCCGTGAGCTGCGCGAGGTCGTGCTCCCGATACCGGGTGGGTTTGACGCCTGTTTCCTAGTCATGAAGTCCTCATACCACTGGTGATATGAACCATTATTGACCCAGCTCCCACAATACCATACATTTTAGCCCATTCCCTGTGTGTTTTAGGGTATCCAGAAAATATTAGGAAGATCAAGTATCTAGCAGTTGTACTTCTAGGTGAATGGAGGGGAAGAGAGAAAATTAATAGAGTGTCTGGTGAGTGCAAGGATAGGAGTGTTTTCCAGAAACTCTTTTTTTGTCTTTACATATGAACACTCTTAATAGCTCAAGGAGGAAATTCAAAGTTTCCCAAGGTTATACTCTGTTTAATTACCAAACTCTAGTGCTAGATCTCAGGGCTCTTGACTTCTGGGACAGGGTTTATTCGAAGAGAGTCACATAGCTTTCACAAAAACCGTTTTCTGAAATTTGATTTAGAAGACCAGGGGGAATGACACTATATTTCTTTGATTCTAAGGTGCATGTTGTTTTTGCATTTTAACGTCTCTAAAATTGGGATGTCTTATGATTGTTGACTGTTACACTTTTAATTGGCAGCATTTTCTTAGTGGTACATTCCGGAAAAGTTCATCTTTAGATTTGGTGACATTGTTATGTTTGGGGTTTGGGGTTGTTGGCTCTCTTGAGCATTTGGGTTTTTGTTAAATACATACACCTCATAGTTTGAGAATTTATTTTTAAAGTGTAACTTTTTGTTCATACCTTGGAAATAAATATACTTAGTCAAATCAAGTTCTGGGATATATGTGTCTCTTATGAGCAAGTGAGTTTTATGTAGACAGACAGTCATCTTGCTTAGAGGTTTTAATAGTTTGAAACCGGCATGTTGCCAGAACCCTGCAGCACTGTGCTTGAATTTATGCTAACTAGCTGTGTTTTGGGGAGTTGGCAATTTTCTTTTTTCAGCTTAAAAATTTGGCATCGGCTAGTCTAAAGTGAAATTTCAGATGTAGCCCTTGTGAATAGCGCAGTCTCATTTCCTTATTACCACTGGATCAAACATGTATTAAATAGTCATACAATAGATGTGAGGTTTTCGGAGTCTGTAATTTCTTTCCTAATGGATGTAGGATGAGTGTGTATTCCATTCTAAAGTCATTAAGTTGGAAATAGCTTTCATCTTAAACCATTTCTGAGTTGGAATTCCAAGTCCTCCAGGCCCCTGAATTTTGTTACCTATCATTTGATACTTTTAATCTGAGAAGTTTATTTTTAAAAATTTTTTAGAATAAATTTTATTGTGTATATTTAAGGTATAGAATGTGCTGTTACAGGATAGATATAGATTGTCTTAGAAGTTTAATTTTAAGAAGTAAATATGAGGCTTGTGCATCCTATTATTGCCGGCACAATGTCTCATTCATTAAAAGGAAGACAAGTCCCCATTCCCAGGAGAAGCTGGGCTGGTGATGTTCTCAATCTCAGTGTTGTTTTTCACAGAAAATTGGCCTGTATTTCTTGATTACCTGAGCTGGCATTGTTGCTCCACTGTAGGCTTGGGGATCTCACATTCCTCAACTGGGGCTTGAGCTTGTTATGAGACAGATCAGACAATGAGATAAATGACGTTGTCCATTATGTGCCAGGTACAGTGCTAATTTTATATGTTTTATATTTAATTCCCTTGGAGAATTTTAAAGGTATTATCCCATTTCAGAGATAAAACTGAGGCTCCGAGAGATGAAATAACTTAGCCTAGGTCACACAGGTGTGAGAATGCTGAAAATTTGAGCCCTCAGCTGTGACATGTAGTATTCACTTCCCAGAAGGAAAAATGTGTGAATTGCAAAAGACCAGGGAAGGCTTCATGGATGAGACAGGTTTATAACTTGAACCTTCAGAATTTAAAACAAAAATGACCGAGCACAGAAGGGGTCGGATGGCCCATTTTCGGGAGAAGCTCTTGAGGTAAGGCTGAGGCAACCTGTTCTTAGGTGTGACAAGGGCTCCTGGGAAGGGCCTGAGGGTCTTCAGGGAAAGGGGACCGGGCAGGTGGTTCTGGTCAGCTCCTGGGTCCTCTGGACAGTGAAGGACTCTGGAACCCACCTGATGTAACATAAGAAGCCATCTTTTGTCACCTATTTGTGAAGTTCACCAGTGTTTGATGGACCAGATTCTCTGTGCAAATATTTAGAACCAACAACATGCTCACTGAGTGCTGGCACCATGTTGAATCCCAATGATGAGTAGTTTGATTGATGTGATCTCAGGATACGTAGTTAGTTAGGATAAATTGTTCCTCTCGACCCATTCAAAAATGTCTCCAGAGAAATCTGGGTTTGGATATCTTTGGCAATATGGGCTTGCCTAAAACCAAAAAAAAAAAAAAAAAAAAAAAATAGGGACGCTGGTTGAGAGATCTTGGAGATATGTATTCGCCATCAAATTGGTACTATCTGATGAACACTTAGGTGCTTACATGGAAGTAATATTCACTGGATACTGGGCTGGTGGGAGGGGGGTGGTAAAAAATAATATTTTCTAGTGTGAAATAACATTTTATTGTCTTAAAATCAAGTCCTGCTCTAAGAACCATAAACTGTGTAATATTTTGGTTACTTTGAATGTTGATTATACTCAGGTAGTAGAAAGACTAAACCCTTTTGTAGTTGCTGTTAACTTCAGCTGTCGTAAAAAGTGAAATCCCAGCGGTTCTCCTCTCAGTCATTTTATGGCCATCTTGTTAGATTGCGAGATTAAAGAACTGCACCTCAATTTACAAGTGTGGATTGACATTCCATACCTGGCTCTTCTCCAAGAGTTGATCTCATTTTATCCAAAAACATTAGAAATCAACCACACCAAACTTGGATTGACACAATTTAATTTGCTACATTAGCTAAGTCACAATTAACTGGGTTAAACTTCCATGGTCTGTCTAGTGCACGTGCTCTGTGAGACAGTTCTCTAAGCAAAATCTTCCTTCAACATCCAAATTAAAGAAAAACAACGAAAACAAAAAATCCCTTAACCTGTTTCTTCTCAGAAGCCTTTAGTTTTGTGTATTTAAATTCATGAAAGTATTGGTAGTGTTTTGGATTTCCCTCCTTGTGCCATAGCTAGAAAAAAAAGACTTTAGAGTTTTTCCATAATATCTTTGTGTAGCTTCAATTGTCAAATGGCATTTTGCTTAAACTCAGTAATATAAAGCAGCAAGCTAGGGCTTAAAAATTACAGCCTGCTTCTGCAGCTGTTGTTCAAATAAAAAACTACCAGTAAATCCTTTTGCATTAGTTATACTAAATTTGTAACAGTCTACATTGCATAAAGTTGCTGGAAGTCTCTGGGGATGAAGAAAGACTAAGCCTAACATAGAGGGAAATGATTAAAGTTGCAATATCCCCTTCGCAAGTGAAAATAAAATGTAGACCTCCCTTCTGGACCTAATCTAAGAACTTATAGGAAGGAAGAAAGCATTTGTAAAATTTTAATGGGAAACAAAGAGTTTGATTATTCTAGTCCTACCAGGCAGAGCTTTTAATGGCGTTCTGAGAGAGTCTCACTCTTATCTGTCACTATTGTTAAAATGCAGACATGAACTAGTTTGAAAATGTATAGAAAATTGTTTATTTCCTCTCTCCTTTTATGTTTTCAGAGATTTAAGAGGTATTTGCCCATATGGTATTATGATTTTAGATTATTCAGTTTGTTTTAGTCTTAAAAACAATATGTAGTGGTTTTAACAAGAGAAATAATCTTATTCCCTTGAGATAACTTCAGTTAACAAGCCTGAACTGTATCTTTTTTGATATTTCTTTTAAAAAAATAACATTTGGATTAAAAGCCATAATTTTATGCTTTAAAATTTGTGCTCTGCCGGGTGCAGTGGCTCATGCCTGTAATCCCAGTGACTTGGAGGCTGAGGCAGGAGGCTTGCTTGAGTCCAGTTTGCTTTACAAAATATTCCAGACGACAGCCATTTGTGAAGGATATACTTTGTACATTCTACAATAAACAAAAATATTGCCTTCCCCCCTGCAAAAAAAACAAAGCAAGGTTTTTCTGGGTCTTAATTTTTGTCTGTCTTGATGTCATTTTGTGCCTGTTATTAGGATTTCTTAAAGACAAAAAGAGAAATTGCTGAGTAGCATTGAGCATGTGAGTGCAGCAGTTCTGTTTCTTGTCCGTTGGTTAAATGCCTGTCTCCTTTCCTAGTTAAGCACGGCATCTGTGGGCTGGATGTTTTGGTTCTGGGAGGAGAAGCCAGGCTTCCCATTGCTTTAAGAATAGTATTGGTTAAGGCCCTTCCTTGAGATTGTCTCTTGACAATTTTGCTTAAAGGTTGAAATTCTATGTAATTATTTATCCACTATCTTAAGTGGCCGAGAAGAAACTGGTTGTGAGGGCCAATTTTCTGGGGAAAAGGATTGTCTTCTTGTCTTTTCTCAATGAGATAAATTGAGAGGGGGGTTGGTGACAAGCACATGGGCACGGAGAGGACGCAGGGTGGGAGAAAAGACAGGTCAGTGCCCTGGCAGACACTGCAGGGCTTCGTGGTTGCTGCAGCCTCCTCCCGACGGCATGTGCATTGGCGTGGGGGTGTCAGGAGAGGCTCTCGGTTTGGTCTATGAGTGGTCAAAGCCCAAGTAGGAAGGAGCTACCTGGAGGGAAAGTATTAGGTTGGTGCAAAAGTAACTGCGGTTTTAGCACTGTTGAAATTTGCCATTTGATATCTGAATACATTCTTAAATAAATGTGGTTATGTTATACATCATTTTTCGCTTTACGTCTTTTTGCTAATGACTTATCACTTGCTGTTTATTTTATGTTTAACTATGCAGGTCATGTTAGACAAAAAGCAAATTTGAGCGATTTTCTTATTCGAGGTTAAAATGGGTCGTAAAGCAGCAGAGACAACTCGCAACCTCAACAATGCATTTGGCCCAGGAACTGCTAACGAACATGCAATGCAGTGGTGGTCCAAGAAGTTTTGTAAAGGAGACGAGAGCCTTGAAGATGAGCGTAGTGGCCAGCCATCGAAAGTTGACAACGACCAATTGAGAGCAATCATCACAGCTGACCCTCTTACAAGTACAAGAGAAGTTGCCATGGAACTCAAGGTCAACCATTCTGTGGTTGTTTGGCATTTGAAGCAAATCGGAAAGGTGAAAAAGCTCGATAAGTGGGTGCCTCATGAGCTGACTGAAAATCAAAAAAAACATTGTTTTGAAGTGTCGTCTTCTCTTCTTGTACCCAACAACAACAAACCATTTCTATATCAGATTATGAGGAGTGACAAAAAGTGGATTTTATGTAACCGGCGATTACCAGCTCAGTGGTTGGACTGAGAAGCAGCTCCAAAGCACTTCCCAAAGCCAAACTTGCACCATAAAAAGGTCATGGTCACTGTTCAGTGGTCTGCTGCTGGACTGATCCACTGCAGCTTTCTGAATCCCAGCAAAATCATTACATCTGAGAAGTTTGCTCAGCAAATCGATGAGATGCACCGAAAACTGCAATGGCTGCAGCTGGCATTGGTTAACTGAAAGGGCCCAATTCTTCTCCACGACAACGCCCAACCGCAGGGCGCACAACCAGTGCTTCAGAAGTTGAATGAATTGGGCTATGAAGTTTTGCCTCATCCACCATGTCCACCTGACCTCTCGCCAACCGACTACCACTTCTTCAAGCATCTCGACAACTTTTTGCAGGGAAAACACTTCCACAACCAGCAGGATGCAGAAAAAGCTTTCCAAGAGTTCATGGAATCCTGAAGCATGGATTTTTACACTACAAGAATGAACAAACTTATTTCTTGTTGGGAAAAATGTGTTAATTGTAATGGTTCCTATTTTGATTAATAAAGATGTGTTTGAGCCTAGTTATAATGATTTAAAATTCACGGTCTGAAACCACAATTACTTTTACACCAACGTAAAAATGGGAAGGAATCTCTCTTAACTTATAGACATAACTTTATTTAAAAATGAGATGGAAATTTTTGATAAGAATTAGGAATACTTTTGTTCCAAACAAACCTTTAAAAAAGAAACAAAAACCCCCTTAGGTTTAATTTTTGAAATGGCCATTACTTTGAATTTTTGGTAGGAAAAGTGACTCTGTCAATGTACGATAGACATTTTTACAAGGAAAGGAGGGATCTTGGTATTCCAATAGGCACATTTATGCCGATTTAGGAGCATAGTTAGGTTCTGTTTGTCTTCCTAAGTGTTTGATGTTGCTTTAGATAATCTAAGGCTTATCCTAATGTTATGAAAGGATAACAAGGGTAAAGAAAAATCCACAGAAAATTAACAAGTATTTATTTCAGCCTTTAGTTATAAAGACATTCCCAAGCAGTTCTATTCAAGCCGTCTGCAGGAATCAAAATGAATTTAACATTACTCTTCCTACCCCTGTTCCTCTCTATGAACCAGTGGGCTTACAGTGGTAATAAGGTATAAGAGCTGTAAGAAGGGAGGTTGAACTTAAATAACAATTGAAAACTGAGCTCACAGGAGGAATGATAAAGTCATGTGTGTTGTCTTTTCCCGTACTTTAGGGTATTCCTGCCGATTGGTATCACAGAACATGGCCCTTATCCTACTGAAAGAGGATTCTTTGGATGTAAGTAGTTTTCAAAAGTCGCATTTGATATCATTATATTGAACTCCTTATTTGTTTATACTATGATCAATAATCAGAGTTCATGTTTTGCTAAGAACGATTGTAAAATGACTCTTTCTTTTCTGTTTGTATTTATGAACGAATGTCAGAAAGCCTTATCTTTATTTTATTTATTTTTTGTACTGCATTGTTTCTTTTACACAAAGTTCAAAAACAAGGAAAAATCGATGGTGACAGCAGTGACAACAGTGGTTACCTCTGGAAGGGTTTTAATGGGGCAGGAGGCGTGGGGAGGTTTCTGGGGGCTGGTAATGTTTCATAGCTTGATCTGGGTGGGGCTGACTCAATTATGTTTACTCTAAAAATTCATTGAACTGAGTAGCTGTGTGCCCTTTCCTGTATATATGGTATATTTCCATTTTAAGAGTATAGAAGAAATGGTTCTCATATTGAACTCCTTGTTTGTTTATACTATGATCGATAATCAGAGTTCATGTTTTGCTAAGAACGATTGTAAAATGAATCTGTTTATTTTCTGTTTGTATTTATGAACGAATGTCAGAAAGCCTTATCTTTAAATGTCAAAATAGCAAGCTTAGACTATTGCCCTATGATAATACTTTATTTTACTCTCCTAGAATTGTGCATTTAAAATGGGAAAGTTTTAATCTGGTTTGGCTTTACTCATTAAATAGGAAGTATGAATGGGGTCTATTAGAATTTACATTGAGTGGTGATGGTTAACTCTAGGTTATTAAGGAGACTTGTAGGATTTTCTTTCTAGGACAGACCTTAAAATAAAGCTGATTACATATTTTGATTTGCATTTTCCTATTGAATAGTGGCATTGAACATCTTTATACGTGTTTATTGGTCAGTTGCATATCTTCTTCGAAGAAATGTCTGTTCAATCCTTTGCCCATTTTTTAATCATGTTTGTTTGTTTTCGGCTCTTGTAAAATACTTTACATTTTGTCTGTCTCCCTGTAATTTCTCAGAATGTATGGTCCATGGATAAAAATCTGATTTTCACCAATCAAAAAAGCGAATTGAGGGTAACAAAGCGTAAGCAGAAGCTGTGATGATATGGCATTGTTGGGTGTGTGTGCTGGTTCCAGCTCTTCTCCCACTACTCGATGAGTTAAAACAATGATAAGATCTGACAAATTAAAAAATTTCAAAATTACCCACAAGGCTATTATCATAACCACGAATCTTATGCTAAATGTATATGGTATCTTAAAATACTATCTGTGGTAATGTGAAATTACAGGACTGAGTGAGACTTTAAGAACTAAGAATCCCACTGCTGCTGCTACCCAGGGGACTTCAGGAGTCACTGCCAACGTCCAGCTTCCTACACGTGGGAAGCTGGGACAAGATGGTAGAATGTGGAATACGTCCCTGCAGGAAAAGGAATAGCTCTGTCTCCTCTCTTGTTGATAGAATCTATCCAGAATCCCGACCTGAGGAACACGGCTTTAAGCCTTCTGGTCCCTGTAATATAGGGCACAACACGGAAGAGGATGAACTAGATATGGGGCGTGAATCAGTAAACATCATCTAGCACTGGCTCATGTGCAGGCAGGAGGTGGGAATCGGGACACAGAATACTACAGGGTCTCACTGATGTGGCTGAATCTATAAAAGTTAGACCTTTAACATTCAGTCAATTCTGTACAGTACTTCGTGGTGATAGGTAGAATGACCACGAGCATCCTGCGGACCACACACAGGTTGACTATTTTGTTTCTGTTCTCATGACAAAGAACTTGGCAGTTGTCAGGCGGAAAGGTGATGAAGGATGCACAATGGGTAAGAGAACAGGCTCCAGAACACCCGGTGGGGTTTGACTCCTGCTCTCTGCACTTGGAAAAGCCTTTGTCTGACAATAAATTCTCATAGTAAGTCACAGTTGCTATTTATTTTCAGTCTTTCTTTTACAAAAGCCCTGTCTTCCAATTTGATCTTTTCTCTGCTGACAGGCGGCTCTGTGGTTAGCTATCTAAGATGTGTTTAAAATATGTCAGCACATGAGCGCACACATGTGCACAGACATGCTGTTGTCGCTTGTTGCTTCAAGATGAAGGTGATGTTTTCATGTGTGATATGATGAGGGCTTTCTTTGGGTATGGAGAGAACACGCCGAAAAGCTATGTTTAAAAATGCTTGTATTGTTTTGTGATTTTTATCGCAGAAAATGTGGGTCCCCTAATTTAACCAGAACACTACGCAGCCCCTCCAGTGACAAATACTCACACCTGTTGAGTGCTTATTCGGTCTCCTAGATTTTAAATGGTACACCGGCCAGGTATATCTCCATCCTACATCTCTCCCCTGAACTCTCAGACATGTGTATTCAGAGCCCGGCACTTTACACGAGACATCTCTCTTAACCCTCCCAGCAACTCTTAAAGATTGAGAAATGTTCTTTTTTCAAGGCTGTTACTAAAATATTTGTTAGAAAATTTATATTTTTTTCTACCACCTTGATAATAAATTCCTGATAATGTTTACCTACTTAGTAAGATCACTTTATAACTAAACTTGTGTATCAACATGTCTTTATGAAGGTTGTAAGATTGTGGGGTACTAGAAATGTTGCTCGAGCAAGTTTTCCCTAATGTATTTTTAGGCAAGTTAAATAATACTTTTAATCTATCAAAGGCACTTACATTTTAAGGCAGAGAGACTATCATAAAGTATCTTTTCTTATGGGTCAGTAGTGAATGTTACCGAGCGATGCACGCAGGATTTGGGAACTTGGCTGGCCGGCAGGGGAGAGGTGTCTGTGTCATGTGGTCAGGGAAATGCTCTCTCATATGGTGAGCTTTGAGCAGACTTGCAGGGCAGCAGTAGGAGGCTGTCTGTGTAGGAGACTGCACATCCCACTTTGCCTGTGACAGTCTCAATTTGCACCTGTTCTCCTGGTATAATTCTAGGAGTGCCCCTTTTCATTCCCCAGAGCGCCCTGGTTTGGAAGGTAAAATTATATCATCAGCCTGTGTCTGGAGGCATCGTGTTTCAGGCAGGATGGTCAGCAAGTGCAAAGGCCCAAGGCTGATGCCTCCTGTTGTATTTAAGCAGCACATGGCTAGAGTGGAACAGATAACAAAGAGAGGGGCAGAGGGAGCCAGAGAAATAGCCAGGACTCTGTCCTCTAGCCATGCAGGTCATTGCTAGGACTTGACTTTTATTCTGAGTGAAATGGGAGTCATTGGTGGAATCTTGGAAGAGTGACACGATCCAGTTTACCTTTAAGTGGGTATCTGGCTGCTAGAGTGGGTGCAGACTAAAGGGAGGCAGAGGTGGAAGCGGGAGCCAGGTAGAGCTGGGGAGGGTTAGGCTGGGGGTAGGATCAGTATTGGTGATGGGAGGTTGCGAGATTCTGGGTGTACAGCATTTTGGCAGTAAAGCTGACAGGGTTTGCTTACACATTGAATATGGGATAAAAGAAGGACACAGCTCCGTGAGTGTGAATCTGAGCACTTGAAAGGATCAAGTCGCCGTTTCCAAGCTGAGGAAGATCACAGGAGGAGCAGGTGTGGTGCGGGACTCCGGAATCCTTTTCAGACATTTGAGGGTTGACATCCCCAGGGCAGTTGAATATACGTGTCTGGGAGTTCAGGGGAGAGATGTAGGATGGAGATATACCTGGCCGGTGCAGCATTTTAAAATCTAGGAGACTGAATAAGGCCACCAGGATTGATTAGAGACAACAAAGAGATGTTAAGAATTCACTGTTAAAAGGTCTGGGAGATGAGAGCCCGCAGAGGAGAACAAGAAAGTATGGCCTTGAATAGACAGAGGAATGAGAGATTGGTGGTTTGGAAACCAGTTAGAGCAAAGTCCTTCAAGAAGAAGGGAAGGAACCACTGTATTGAATGCTGCTTATGGGTCCAGCGAGATGACGTCTGAGATGACGAGATGACGTCTAATTATTGAATTTAGCAATGTGAAGGTCATGGATGACCTTGTCGGAAGCTGTGTGGGACACTGTGGAGGTGAATGCCTGGTTGGAGTGGGTTCAAGGGATTGGGTGGTGGAGGACTGGAGAAACAAGGACGTTCTCGGTGAGTTTTGCTGAAACTTAGGTCTTAGGTTAGCATGGTAGTGAGTTTCCACTGATGAGCAAATTAATGGGTAACTTTATTCTCCCATAGTGTGTAGTAAACCATGATTTTAAATATAACTCGGCCAATAAAGTAATATTCCTTTAACATTTTATGTTTAATTGAATGTGGTGCATGTTTGTTACTAATGGTCTTGAAATAATTGGTTGAATCAGTCAGAACCTTAAACTTAACATACTGTACCACTCTTTATATAACCTAATCATACTTTTATTTAAGCTTTTCACAAAGCAGAGACAGGTAGTACTCCTTTGTTCTACCGTAGCTACCTAGCAAACCATTTTTATTCAATGACTTTATTTATAGATATTGTGTGTCTGTGGAATACAGCTTTTGGGGAGGGTGAACTCAGAAGTCTTTGTCCACCATTAGTGCTAACGGTACTCTTGAAAGCCCCCGAATCAGAGAGAGACAGGCAGGCACAACCTGCCAGGGAGGCTGACAACTCTCGACTTACCATTGACGGCTTTCTAAGTGAAGAGAATCAGCAATTACTTGGTGTATCACAAGGGTGTATCATGAAAAATGTTCAATGTCATCAATGACGGCAGTTGTTTGGCTGAGATAACAACCCGCTTGGCTGTGACGATGGAGCCAGGGTATTGTAAGAGGAAAATTATTATGTCAAAGGCTAAAGCCTGTCAAGTTCCTTCATCAGTGAAGTTTACCCTGTGTTCAAATTTCAAAGCACTGTTGTTCCTGTATAAGGTAACTTACGTAGACCTGGACATGTTTTATTTGGAATGACTTCCAAAATGTATCTAAGACAGAATCTTTGATGCAGTTCACCTGATCAATGAGATATAGCCATCAAGCTTTGTTCTGAGAATAATTTAGATCTTCTGGCAATCTAATAGTTTTAAACCTCATTTATTCCCTTTTTAAAATTACCCAATCCATTTAATGTTGAAAAAATAGACACCATAGCACTCCAGCCCAGGCAACAGAGCAAGACTCTATCTCAAAAATAAATAAATAAATAAACAAATAAATAGAAAGAAAAATAAAGTTTTCCAGGTAGACTTTCACTATCTAGAGAAATACAATTAAAAATTTGGCTAAATACAAGAACTATCTTATGGGGCAAGTAGAAGCATATAGTTTATATATATTTAGCTCTTTTAATTCAATAACAGTACAATAACTTTGTGTATATATGCATATATATGTACATGTGTGTATGTATACATGTGCCATTTTTTAAAAAATGGAATTACATGCAATAGATATTAGTATCAACCTAGTTTTTTCTCTCTTAGCTGGAATTCTATCTCAAGATCAACAAATACGTGGCTACAGCCCCGTTTTAGAGAACTACATAGATTCTATCGTATATATTTCTCTGATTTAGTTAATTCCTTACTTATTATTGGACATTGAGGTTGTTTCTAACCTTTCATGTCTAGGAACATATTTTGTTTTCTGCTGTTTATTTTCTTAGAATAAATTCCTAGAAGCCTCCTAGTTCAAGGCAAATATACCTTCTTGGAGGAAGGCTACCTATATGCATTTGCATACACACACACACACATATGTACATGTATATTCATATATTCCTTGCTCTCCAGCTGAGTTCTGCCAACTTAACTGCAGTTTATCTGCAGGTGAACGAAAATAACTTACCACAGTTCTGCACAGGTAATACAAATGTTGGAACTGCGAGTATTTTCTCAGTATTGCGTGTGGAGTTAAAATCCTCCAAATTGAAATTATATTAATATGTTCTAAATTTAAGGCCGTTATAGCAAAACTGAACTCTAATTGGAGGCTGCATAGCTTATAACCTCAAACACTGATGAATTTCCCGTTCGTGTCGATCTTTTCTGCTTTTCCCATTTGGCGTGCTATGCTAGGTGAACCATGAAAGGTAGGAGCTGTTGCTCATTCTGCTTCTGTTTGGATGACTGTTTTCTTCTAAATCTTTCAGTATGAGAACAACCTTAATTGTATAATTTAAGAACATGTTTAAGAAGAATAATTCATTGGCAGATAAAAACCAAAGCTTACTGTATAAGTTGGAACATGATTGTTATTCCTTAGAGATTAACTCTGCTATGCTTTCAATAGGGAAGTTCTTGACTTATTAAGTTACACCAGTATCCTTCATCCAGCTTAATGGTCTAGTTCTTCTACTTAAGTTTAAATTATAAACCTGCTGGAAAGTATTTTGTTCCAACTGAGCCATATTCATTTGGCCTTAACATTACTTCATTTTGGATACTTTTCCACCTTTATTACCAGGAACTTAAATTTAACAACAGTGTGAAACAAAATGATTGCTATGTTTAAAAGAAAGCACACTTTTTATAAAGGGTTACTGAGAAGTGAAGATGTTTTTCTGTGCTATTACAATAGTTGCTAGCCACATGTGATTATTAATCACTTGAAACATAACTAGTTTGGTTGAGGAACTGTCAAACTTAATTTAAATTTTAATAGCCACATGTGCCTAGTGACTACCATATAGACAGCACAGTGTAGATAATTTTCAGTCCCCTAGGGCAGGGGTCAGCAATCTCTGGGCCAGTAGGCCAAATCCAGCTTACCACCTGTTTTTGTAAATAAATTTTTACTAAAACACAGCTGTGCACATTTGCTGATTTATTGTCAATGATCACTTTAATGCTACAATGGCAGAGTTAAGTACAAATGCTGCTTGACTTACAATGGGCACGCATCCCAATAAACCCATTGTAAGTCAAAAATATTGTAAATTGAGAATGCATTTAATACTTCAATAAAGCCTTCATAAAGTCTGAAAATTATAAACTGAACTATAGGGGTTTTTTTGTTGTTGTTTGTTTTGTTTTGTTTTGTTTTTGAGGCAGGATCTTGTTCTATTGCCAAGGCTGGAGTGCAATGGGATCACAGTAGCTCACTGCAATCTCAAACTCCTGGGCTCAAGCGATCCTCCTGCCTCAGCCTCCCAAGTAGCTGGGACTACAGGCAAGTGCCACCAGGCCTGGCTAATCTTTTTAGAGCTACAAATGTTGCACAATCTTTAATCCTCTTATTGCACTGTAAATCTTGCAGAGGTGGATATGGATATATTTTGTTAACCAAACTTATTTGACCATTGACTTTGTTTTTGAGTAACCCCTATGATAAGGAACATAGATTTACAAACACTGCTTTTAAAAATAGCTTTCCTTTCGATAGATGATGGTAAAATATAAAGCATATGAAAGAGAATGCTCAGAGTACTGATATAGAGAAATGCATTGTCTTAGCCTGTTTTGTGTCGCCGTAAAGGATTACTTGAAGTTGGGTAATTTATAAAGAAAAAAAGGTTTATTTAGCTCACAGTTCTGCAGGCCACACCAGAAGCATGGCACCTGCCTCTGCTTGGCTTCTGGCGAGGGCTTTCGTGCTGCATCGGAGCGTGGTGGGGAAGGTCGGAGGAAAGGCAGGCACATGCAACGAGGAGCCAAACCTGAGGGCCATCCCGGCCTTACTATGACCCACTCTTGGGAACTGATCCGGCCCCCTGAGAACCGGTTCAGTCTCTTACTCACCACCACAAGTAGGGCCCAGGCTATCCAGGAGGGATCCACCCCATGACCCAAACACCACCAGACCCCACCTCCCAACACCGCCATGTGGGATCGGGTTTCAACATGAGATTTGGTGGGGACAAACTATATCCAAACCGTAACATGCATATTTAGTTGCTGAGTTTATATTAAACCAACAGATATTTGAGCACTTTTTGTGGTTCAGGCAGTTTGCCAGGGTTGTAGATGTAGCAAAAGTGAGCGCGTAGTCTCTGTTACCAAGTCTGTGTGAGCTGAGCGGTAGCCATTAAATCACGACCATGCATTTAAGGTTTTTCTGTACGACACTTACCACAGAGGAAAGTGTACTGTGCTAAGTGTACGTAGTCAGGGTGAGGGCTGCAAACTTTTCCTGTAAAGGACCAGATGGCACGTATTTTAGGCTTTGGGTGCCATGTGCACTAGGTCACAACTACTCAGTTCTCCCATTGTCATTAGAAAACAGCTGCACATGGTACACACACACACACACACACACACCACACATACACACGTGTGTGATTCACACACACTACACACATACACATGTGTGTGATTATGCCAATGTACATATCTAATTCTCTGCTCTCACATTCTTCTCAAGTATTTTCTAAAAATGACTATATAAGTCATAAAATATTAACAGAATTTTAGAGAATTGGTTCTCATTTAGCTCATATTCTGTGAGTACAATGGATTCGTCCATGATAAAAAAAAAAAAGATTATTATAAAAATCCTGTACTCTTGATTTTTTTCTTTTTAGAGATGTGGTCTCACCTGGTTGCCCAGGCTGGTTTCCAACTTCTGGTCTCAAGCCCCTCTCGGCCTCCCAAAATGCTGGGATTAGAGGCATGAGCCATTGTGCCCAGCCTCTTAGAAAATTACAAACTGCGCTTAAAAATAATCCAGGTGTCAAAGAGAAAATCACACTGGAAATTAGAAAATACTTAGGAGTGAATGATTAAAAAATACTTTTGCATCAAGGTCACGGGATACAAATATCCTGAAGAGGGAAATTTTTGTAGCCTCACTCATTATATTACAAAGAAAAAGCTTAAAATTAATGAACTTTGGATACAATTTAAGATGTTAGTAGAAGAGCAAGAGAAGAACAACAAAACCAAAAGTAGATTATTCAAAAAAGCTCATGAGATAAGCCGTAAGCAAGCTGGTCAAGGACAAAAAAGTAAATAATTTTTGGAATGATTAAAGAGAAATAGCTGTAGGTAAAGCAGTGTTTAGAATAATATGAGGGTACAAAGAAGAGCTTTATGTAAGCAAATTTGAAGCTTAGAGGGAAATTACCTAGGGAGAGTATATAACTTTCAGAATCAGACTTGACATGGAAAAGGAGAATAGATCTACAACCGTTAAAGAAGTAGTATCATTGCTTCTAATTTTTCCTATAAAGAGAACACCAGAAACCCCTGTGATGTGAGAATGTCGTTTTGTCAAGCATTAAAAGAACAAATAATTCCAGTTGTATCCAAAGTCTTTCAGAAAATAGGAAAACAGTCAACAGTTTTCAGTGTCATTTGATGCTAATATAACCTTCAAACCCCAAACCCATAGGGGCAGAATGATAAAGAAAAATTGTAGGCCAATTTCACCTGTGAACTGAAAGAAAATTTTTTAATAAAAATTTGACAAACCAAATCCAATAATGAAAAAAATATACACTGTAGTTGAATTGGGTCTAATTCCAGGAATATAAGCATGTGTCTTCTTTAGAAAAGTCTATCGATATACTTCACCTCATTAACAGATAAAAGAGAAAACCATGCAAACTAATAAGATGGTTGTTCATCTTATTAGTTGCAGAAAAAAAAAAAAAAACCACTACCAAAAAAGTTAGCACTCATGTATTGCGAACCACCACCATCAACAAATGTTTAGTGCTGGGACAGGAGTGGACACTCTTGAACTGGGAAGGTCCCTCAGCCATCGTGCTTCACGGGGAAGCACAGAGTCGTTCCTTTTACAGTTAAGGATGAGGAGGCGTGTTCCTTGCCGGCAGGCCTCTTACCTTGTGCTGGAGGTGTGTGCTCCCACACGACAAGGCCAGGAAACAAAGTAAAATTCATAAGGAGTAAAATGGGAGAGGTACAGCTACATAGAAGATGCAAGAGAATCAACAGACGAATCATTATAAATAGGAATCAAGACAGGTCGCTAGATGTTTTTTAAAAGAAACAAAATATTACAGATCGTCGAAGCTCCCTTTGTTCTGCTTCTCCCATTACCTTCAGGAAATCCACTGTCCTGTTTTTATGCTTTTCCCGTACGTATGTTTGTGTCCATTATAAGCTCTATATAAACTCATTTGGGATTTTTCATTTTTATGTTAATGAAATAATACCTTATGCATCCTCGTGCAGCTTTCTTGTTTCACTTGTTTTCATTTATTATTATTTATTTTTTTCCACTCATTCATGTGGATGCATTAGCTCTAGTTAATTGCTGTACAGTATTTAAAACTTGGTGAGAGGCATTTTGGATTGTTTTTCATTTTTTATATTTTCATGAGTGTTGCTGTGAACGTTTCATGTCTCTTTGTGTAAATAATGTAGGAATTTCTCAGGTGTGTGCTTAGAAACAGAAATTGACCCTCTCGATAGGTGTATCTTCAAGGCTGCTAGATTTTGCCCAGTTTCTGGCCAATGGGCGTATCAATTTCATCTCCTCCAGGAGGAACAGGCGTGTGTGCAAGTTACCATTGCTCCATGTCCCCATTGACACAGACGCTCAATCCTTAATATAACAGGAAGAAGATATGTCAAGATTGTCTGCTATCTGCCTGCGTCCCCTTTTAATGAAACTTACTCATACTGCTTCCTGGTGACTCAGGAGAAGAGTTTGCCACAGGTAATTGCAACCCGATTTACCACATGGTCTGCTGAGGCCTGTGTGAAGAATTACGTTATCAATATTTGAAACTATTTCCTCTTTAATAATCTTGGACCAATATGTCCTGCATTCCTTTATGGTAGCCTGCCTCTTTTTTTCTTTGTGGGTGGAGTGGTTTCTGGAGCACCCCTTCTTTCCCAGCGGCACGAACATGAATCCTTTCCTTATTTCTATTCTTTACTGACCACTTGCTGAAATCCAAATTTAAAGAGTGGTATTTGGTATAGCTTAGCATGTCAGAGTCTCTAAGTCTCCAGTAGTTTCCTGTCTAGGGGATCTAGAGAGAAGGTGATGCTTCTAGGATGCTTCACTTTGGGAACATTTATTTTCTGTTTCTGACTCCAGGGAGTACCAGGGATCACCTTTTGCTCCTTTAGAAAAACATGACCAAAATCTGATAGGATGAATGAGGTCATAGGGTACAAATTGTCGCGGCAGACTGGTGCATGTGGCTTGCATCGAGGATAATAACAGCCCTTTGACATGTGTGGCAGCTGCTGCCAGAGTGTGCAGTCAGGATCTGGGCTGGGGGGTGGTGCATGCGTAATTTAAGCAATAACATAGAGATTACATCTGTAATTGAAAATGATTTTGCAGAATAAAACTGAAGTCTGGTGTATCTTGAAAAGGAAATTATTACAGACATGTAAATAGCTTACTGTACAGTTTAGTTACAGTTTTAGTAGTAGACAGGACTCAACTGATAAATCTCCATAAGGGGATTCAGGGAGGACCGAAAATTCTGCTACATTGTATGAAAATAACAAAGGCTATGATGCCAAACTGAATGTAAACTTGGTTCATTTCCTTAAAGTTAATTGTTTCGACTGTAATTATATGGAGAGTTTTTATTTAATGGCCATATACAATTTTTTTATCATTGTCTGATAGATTAATTTGAAGGTATTTTCCTTGTCATTTATGTGGCATTTACAGAAAAGTTACATTTTAGTTTTAGGAGTTGATTATGTCTCAATTTATTCAAATTTTGGGGTTTGCTGTTCCATTGACTCCATGATCAGTATTCACTGTGTCAGTTCTCTCTGTTGAGAAATGAGAGAATAATTTCATGAGTAGGAAATGATTTGAAGAGTTTGGCAGAATTAAAACTAAAAACTGATTTATGTGACACAACTCTTCAGTTAGGTACAGAGACGAGGACTGGATATTTGCCTTGCTGACCCAATACTTACTTGGTGTTCCCTTGACTTTGCTGTTTACTGTGGCTTTATTTCTGAATTCCTTGAATTTGTTAATTTTTGAGTTTTGTCATGAAACTCACAGAATTACGTAGGTCTAAAATGCTTTCCATGATTTTTCTTCATACTGCAGAATTGGAAAAATTCAAGCAGTCCTGGAGAGACTATTTTAATAAACATCCCTTTTTTTCTTTGAGCTTCCCCTGATCAATCTTGATATCTGCACTTAGACTACACATGGTAGGTAAGAACTAGCAGGCATAGGGAAAGAGAGGGTTCCTTGCTATTTTTGCAAGATAGTAGCTGGTGATGTGATGTACAATACTGCCAAATGGTGCATTGTTTATATTAGCTAACTTTTGCAAACCCATGTATTATGAGCTTAGACAATATAGAAATTATTGATGTGTAAATTATGCACAAGTTCCAAACATAGAAGCATGTTACATTCATGAGGTCAGTGTTAGAATTCAGAAAGACCATATGAGCATGAATAAATATTTAGGTGGCAATTTGAAAGATTTCTCAGTATGCTCAAGAACATAAGATATTGATGGCACAAGTCTTATGTTTTATTTCAGTTAAATTTCTGGTTTTGCTTTCTCTTGGTACATGATATAACTGACATTATTCTACAACTTCTGAGTCTTCAGCTATTTTTTTAAAGTTGAAATAGAATGGGGAGGTCCAAGGCAACTGGACCAGAATTGGTTAGGAGCATATATAGTCTGGATACTTGTCCCCTCCAAATCTCATGTTGAAATTCTATCCCCAGTGTTGGAGGTGGAGCCGAGTGGGAAGCGTTTGGGTTATGGGGACAGGTCCCTCAGGAATGGCTTGGTGCGCTTGCGAGATAATGAGTGAGTTCTCCCTTTAGTAGCTCACGCGAGAGCTGGTTTAAAGGAGGCTGGCACCTCCTCCTCTCTCCCTGGCTCCTTCTCTTGTCATGTGACAACCTGCTCCCCCTTTATCTTCCACCTTGATTGGAAGCTCCCTGAAGCCCTCACCAGAAGCAGGTGCTGGCACCATGCTTGTACAGTCTGCAGGACCGTGGGCCAAACAAACCTCTTCTCTTTGTAAATTACAAAGGGAAGGGAAGTTGTGGAAAAGATACTGGCATAGGTGGTTCTTTGTGCAGGGTATTGTCACTGCCCCCAAACTGCCTCATTGCTGTCAGGAGACAATTGTCTTGGGGCAGAGGATGCTGGAATGGGTACCAGGCCTGGAGGAGCACACAGTCGGCCCTCCGTGTGGGTGGAACGTTGGCTAGCCTTGTGTTTGCCTTAGTGAGGACCCATGCTCAGGATGCCTGAAAACAATCTCATTAGGAAATTTGTCTGTTTTAAGTTCTACAGCAATGAAGAATTATATTAATAGAAGTAAAATTTTATTTCAAAAGGAAACCAAACCATGTCCTTCTTTTAAGATTCTATTAATATTTAAATTTTCCTTTTTCAGCAGGATCCTTAGATTTTACGCTGCTGGGAGGAAGCTGACACCCAGTAGTAGTTAGTAGGTGCCTTAGGACTTTTCAGGGACATGTGGAATAGCACACTCCTGGGCTACATCCATATGCATTTTATTAGCTTCTTGGATGATAGAAAAGAGCTTGCTCAGTCAGCTTCTTAGCATTGAAATGAAAAGAACTCCCAGTTCTTTGAATGGTAACAATGTGATTAAAAACTTGAACTTGGATTCGAGTTTTCCAGTAGTGGTGGGCTAGGTTACCCTGACCTACCCACCTGTTGAAAATCAGTAAGACTGTTGAATGAAATATTAAAAAATATTTTAATATTTTATTAAATATTAGAAGGCAGGAGAGTAAGCGTAAATTTGAAGGGAGAGCAGAAACCTAGAGAGACGGAGGAACCCTAGATGGTGAAGCACTTTGTGCTGAGGGTACTTGCTGACAGGAGCTTTTCAGGGGCAGGGGACAAGCTGCAGCCAAGGGCTGTGGTCCCCAACCCTGGGCCTCGGACCAGTACTGGTCCATGGCCTGTTAGGAACTGGGCTGCACAGCAGGAGGTGAACAGCAGGCGAGGGAGCCAAGCTTCATTTGTATTTAAGCTGCTCCCCATCGCTCACGTCACCGCATAAGCTCCGCCCCCTGTCAGATCAGCGGTGGCATTAGACTTTCATAGCAACACAAACCCTGCCGTAAACTGCACATGTGAGGGATCCAGGTTGCGGCTCCTTATGAGAATCTAATGCCTGATGATCTGAGGTGGAGCCGAGGCGGCGATGCTAGCGCTGCGGAGCGGTTGCAAATACAGATTATCATTAGCAGGGAGGTCTGACTGCACAATAAATGTAATGTGCTTGAATCATCCCCAAACCATCCCCACCCCCACCCTGGTCCATGGAAAAATCGTCTTCTGTGAAACTGGTCCCTGGTACCAAAAAGGTTGGGGACTGCTGGCCTAGGGAGTTTCCTCAAACCAGCTTAGGGAACGTGAAGGGCCACACCGGCAGGATAAGGTGAGCAGAAGTAAAACTGGCTTCCTGAGGATTCAAAGCCCAGGTTCTCCTCACTTGCAGAGGCGATCCCAGACTGTGCGCGATCCCAGAAGCCAGTGCGGATGCCTTGTAGGAGGGCACCTTTATTCTATGTGCTAATAATGAGTTCACTTTCAAAAATAATAAAGCAAAGATACCCCGAGCAATTAACAGTACAAAAAACACTAGAAATAAACTACAAAGATTGAAGATACTGGAATAACCAGATATAGACTACAAAACAACCATGCTGACTATATTTTAAAAAAGAAAATAAACCTAGGGATATCTGTAGTGATTAGTAAACTGTAAAATATAGCAGATGTGAGAAATGACTAAATAGAATTTCTGGAAATGGAAAATATCGCAACGAATTTAAAATTCTAAGAAAGAGTTGAACAGTGTATTAGATAACATTCCAGAAAGAATTGGTGAAGCGAAGGTAAATAAAAAGAAATTATCTAGAACAGAGGTCAACAAACTTTTTTCTGCACGGGGTCTGCTAGTGAATATTTTAGCCTTTGTGGACCACATATGGTCTCTATTGCATCGTCTTCCTTGTTTTAATTTTGTTTTTATAAACCTTTAAAAATGTGGAAACCATTCTTAGATTACTGGTCAGGGACTGGATTTGGCCCACAGGCCATCATTTATTGATCCCAATGTAGATACACAGAGTAGAGAGGAGTAAGGAGAGAAAATGTGGGAGAGGGTGAGGCAGGCTAGAATGAGAGTTTACCGTGTGCTTAATTGGAGTCCGAGGAGAGAAGAGA
Organism: Indri indri; assembly: GCA_004363605.1. NCBI lineage: Eukaryota > Metazoa > Chordata > Mammalia > Primates > Indriidae > Indri > Indri indri. The sequence continues at coordinate 27,096 of RJWJ010018554.1, forward strand.
AAAAATAAGGCAGAGGAAATAATGGCCAGGAATTTTCTAAAGGTGATAAAAAAATACTAATCTGTAGGTTCAAAAAGCCCGATAGATCCTCAACAGGATCAGTAAAAACATCCGCACTAAGGTGTGTATAGATATCATGGTGAAACCTCAGGACACCAAATACAGAGAGAAGGTTTTGAAAACAGGCGGGGAGAAGGGGGCAGGTATAGATGGCTTCCTCCGAGGCAGTGACTTCTCACCAGCAGTGGTGGAGCCAGAACACAGCGGAATGACATCTTCAATGCTGAGGGAAAATACCTGACAACCTAGAGTTTTATAGGCAGAAACGTCCTTGAAGAATGAGGTTAAAATCCAAACACTCACAAGCAAGAGCTGAGAGCTTGCTGTCAGTCAACTCTTTCTAAGGAAATTTTAAAGGTCGCATGTTACACAGAAGGAAAATGATCTTGGATTGAAGATCTGAGCTACTTAATGGGATAGAAAGCAGAGAAAGTGGGAAAGAAGTGATAAACCTTAGATTAATATTGAATATATTCATCAACATCTTGAGAGTTTTAAAAAATATTGACTTGAAATACGATAGCCTATAAGTTGAAAAGAGCGTGAAATAGATATAAAACATTTAAAATACTCCTAATGTCCTCAAAAACAATTTTGAGTTTTACAGTTGATAGATACTTTAAGATAAAAACCCCTTTACTCCATTTTTAATGGCCTAGTTGCACAAAATGGTAGAAGTGTAGGGACTATGAAACATGTGGCTGGATTCTTGTAATCAAGGGTAAAAAATGGAAATCCATGAACCAATGGTGACATTTTACCTTTTGTTTAGTAAAATTATGTGAAACCATAGAGAGAGGGAAAGAGAGACCTAAAATAATATGCAAAACTTCAACAAATCTGTGACCATTATGATGGGAATTTACTTTGAGGGACGTGTCCCTGGGGATGGGAATGGAAGGGTTATTATGTTGCATTTGGCCTCTTTGGAATCACTTCCCAGGCTGTGCTGGATTTATTGGTCTAAATGCCTTCCTGGCTAGACTCAGCATTCCCAGGGAAGTCATCTTATCCCAGTTGTCTGTCCTCTTCTCCAGTGCACCAGAAGGTACCTTGGAATGCATCAAAAAATGTTTACTTACAGCCTGAGCATGAGTGAGACCCCATCTCTACAAAAAATAGAAAAATTAGCCAGGTGTGGTGGCTCATACCTGTAGTCCCAGCTACTCTGAGGCCGAAGTGGGAGGATTGTTTGAGCCTAGGAGTTCCAGGCTGCAGTGAGCTGTGATGATGACACTGCACACTATCCCAGGTGACAGAGCAAGACCTTATGTCCCCCCCCCAAAAAAAAAAAAAAAAAAAAGAAGAAAAGAAAAAAGAAAAGAAAGGAAAAAAAAGTTTACTTAATAATTATGAAAGGTGCTCTCAATATAACTTGTTTTTGTGAATTAATAAGTATGAAAACTACACAGTGTGTGAAATGTCAGATTTCATATTCCCTAGTATGAGTGTTGGAAACAGCATAGGACAAATTAACCATGAGATATGTCATATTCTTGATTGAATCTACTTATTTTTCTTATTTTTATCTTCCTCAGTCTGTTCTGCTACTAAGTGCCCTCTTGCCATTGTCTTGGATTTTAAGAGTTAAGTATACTCACGTTCTGCAATATGCGTTCTTCCCAACCAGAGGTGTGATCTACAGAGATTTTTTGTCAGACTGAAATCCATCCTACCTTTTTGGAGTGAGCTCCTATTTCTTCACTCTAGCTAATGTTGATATTTGCCAAATCCAGTACTGATATATAAGGAAGGGTCCATCACTAAGAAAACTTAAAAAAAAAGTAAGATTTCTTATGAGACAATAGATTCCCTTCAAGGGTTTATACATCTGTTATCCTCTTTAAAAGAAGTGAAATGATGTCAGAATTGGAAATCAGAGAAAACAAATTTGCACTGAATCTAAGGCAAAGTTACCTGAAACTTTGGTGCCTTTAAAATCCACAGTGAGTTTTGTCCTATGAACGTGACTCGATCACACCTGACCGTGTGTTATTTTTATAAGTTAAGACCTTCAGGGAATTTATGTAACAAGTGGGAGATGTGTCAATAGAGCTAAGCAGATTTTTGGCATCTGCCAAATTTAGATTCTTATGGAGAAGGACAGAAAAGCAATGTGGATAGTCACAATGAGATAAGCAACAAGAGGAATCATGATGACCAGAAAGAAGGAAAAAGGACATCACAAGGAAGTGGGAATGTCGAAATCTAAAATTAGTATATTTTGAAACCTAGAAAAGTAATGCACTCTGTCCTCCCCTCCCTTCTCTCCCCTCCCATACTTTGGGAAAGGGTGAAATAATCTAAAACAAACGTTTATACAGGTCGAGCATCCCCAATTTGAAAATCCAAAATCCAAAACTTTTTGAGCACCAACATGAAGTCATAAGTGGAACATCCCATACCTGACCTCATGTAGTGGGTCACAGTCAAACACAGGCGCACAACACATAGTGTTGTCAGTGTCCCCAAGGGACAAAAGACCCTCCCAGTCCCCTTCAGCTACGATGTGGATCCCATCCCCGAGATATCACCTAGGTATCTGCAAATATTCCAAAATCCAAGAAATTCCAAAATCTAAAGCACTTTTGGTCCCAAGCATTTCAGAACCAATCTGTAGTACTTTAGGGTCATGACAGGTCTGTCGTCATTTTAGGTAAGGTGACAAATTTGCAAACATCCAATTATTCTAAAATTAGTGTTTTAAATCCAGTAGAAATCTTCTAAATGAAATATCTTTAATATTTTGTTATATATTAAAATTATGAGCAACTGAATTTTAAAGACTGTATTCTTAGACGCCCCCTTACTTCAAAAGAAATTGAACGTAAACAAAAAGCCAGGACTATGGCTTCTTTTTTTGAAAGTTCTTCTGTGTGTCAACTGAGAAGTAATGAAGGGTTTTCCGCTTTTCTTAATTTGTGATGTTTTTAGAAGAAAAGGTTTGAAAAGGTTAATAGAAAAATCCTATGAATTCACTACATACATATTTTGCTACACAGTAGTTCTTCTAATTACTTAGTCTCATTTTCTGATTCTATTCTATTATGACCAACTTCTGTTTTTGCTCTGGATTTGTCATCATGGGAGGTTTTGGCCTTGATGGAAATAAAACTGCACTGACCTGTCTTACGCTGTAGAAATCTTCCCCAAAGTGGTCTCAAGCTACCTTTCCTCACTGTTTTTCTCTACAATTCTGCTTAGTCGGTTTACTCAACAAACCCACATGAAGTACAATGCCTAATATTATGATACTTAGTTTATTGAGAGAATGAATGTCTTGTTTTGTAAGTTCTATTCCCTGATTCTCATACCTAAAACCCTAGCCCTGCTCATGTGAAATATCATTTCTTCCTGACTTCCTGATTTTCACCCATTCCTCAAACTAGATTTAGATCTCTGTGCACTTACTTTAGGGCATATACTTTGCCCTCTATTAATTTTTTATATATATAAAAAATATAAAATTTTATATCTATCTATATAAATAATGGGACACTTATATTCTGCTTCCTGGGCAGTGAGATTATTTGTTAAGACATTTCTGTTTTAAAAAATGTTTATGTATCTTTACTTATGTATAAATATATGTAATTATATATATTAAATATTTATTATTTATAAATATATGTATGTGTATATATTTGTGTGTGTGTGTGTTTTCTTCTTGCCTGCATGGAGAAACACCATCACAGACTGGCTGACAGTGCTGCAAAGTTCTGTTTGTAAATATCAGTATTTTAATTTTTAATTTATTTATATGTTGATGCATATATTTATTTTACATATTTCTTTATATATTTAAAAATATGCACATTTATGTGTGCATGTGTACTTATTTCTAGTTGTGTCTCAGGTGATGCTCTGTATGTGTGAAACACCCCAGAGTGGGTAGCCTGTGCTGTTTCTGCAGAGCACGGAGACCCTACCGACCATTACTCCTCTGGTCTAGTGCAAAGACGCAGCTACACGTTGGACTGTGGGTGCCAGGGCTGTTTCCTCCAGCGGTGGTTGGGAGCAGTCGCACTCCCATTCCAGAGAGCTGACTGTCTGTTTCAGGGCAAGTTGAGGCACCCAGTGCCTATGGGACTGGGTAGTATTTGTTGGTCTTCCATCAAGTCCTGTCTGGTTGCTACCTCCTTGAACTTCTAAGAACAGAAGAGATGGGGCCTTTTTGGCTTGGGTGGTCATCTGTGTCTCAGCCTAGCCTTGGGGACCAAAGGCCCAAAGGAAGGGTAGCAGAGCTCCT
>RJWJ010018555.1:0-31455 GCA_004363605.1 Indri indri
CTCTCCCCCCACCCGCCAAGGGCTGGTTTCGTCGCTGGGACCCGTTTGGGACCCCGTATCTGGGACTGGCCTCCCCCATTCGCCCCCACCCCCACCCTGGCCGTCCGAGGCTTTTCTTCCCTCTCCTGCCTCTTGCGCGGCGGTGCTCGGGGTTCTCTAGGTGTTTCTATGACTACATTGTGTGTGTGGGAGGGTCAGACGTGGGGGTTGCCCGCGAGAGGGCCGTTCCTGGGCGATCATTTATCAATGTCACCCACATAATGATTCTCTCTGCAGCCTCCTATTGATGAGGATAATTACATTAGCTCAGAGTGACTGATCAATGAAAAACCACCACACAAAAACTTCTTTACTCTTCTATAATACCAAAAACCGATACAGAAATAACATAGAAAGCCCGATTTTCTTTCCCTTCCCTGTCCGCCAGTGGACTCTGCCCCCCCTCCGCACACACACGCACACACACACACAAACAAGACGGAGGAGTAAAGTAAGAAAATAGACCCTGGTTAGTTTCGTTTAAAGGAGGATGCAATTTTGCCCGTGAATGCATTTTCTCTAAATTTGTTGGCTTCATTCCTCCTTTGGTAAAGAATATCAACGGATTTACTAATGTGAGTTGCTTTTAGACTAGTCTGTGGTTTTCCTTTCTTTTTATTTCTTTCCTCCCTTTTGGGCGTTTTTTTCCCCCCTGCTTCAAAAAAGGAGACAATTCTTTCTATAAATAACTGGTAAAAGAAATTACTCTAGGCCCTCTTTTTAAAAAGCGTTTGCCTAAGTCGGGTTATCTTTTGTCTTTATCACTTCATAAAGTAGCGCAATTAAAGATGTGATTTTGCATGGGTATAAAGGGTGGCTCCATTATATGGCGACATAATACGCTGTATTCTTGCCTGAAAGTTTGCAGCTAAATTACGATTTCGCTTTTTCTAGACTTAAAAATCAATATTTTCTCAATTAAAGAGATTTTAATGCTTTACTTGCGAGTCGTTAAAGGCGCTGTAAATTTTATTGTAATGCTTCTTGACTTCGGAGTAGATGCAGGAGACCGGTTGATTCTCGTGGTCTTTCTCCTCTCAAAGAACCTGGCCCAGGAACGTCCAGTGGTTTCATGTCAAATCGAAGCAACAAAGGTAAGGAGGTTTTCTGAGAGGGACGGTATAAAGAGGTGGGGAACCAGCCTAGGGGGCCCTGCAGGCCAGAGGCCATTGTCTTATATATTTTCCCCTCTCTGTGTCCCACCTCCTGAAAGTGACAGAGGTGTCCAGTTTAATCTTTCTTAAAAGGGAGCACGTTTAACTCCCGTCTGCTCTGTGACGGTCAGAAAAGAAGCTGCATTTGGGGAGCATTGTAGACTCTTCCCAATGCTCCTCTTTTTCTCTTTCCTTTCCTTAGTCCACCGAATTGTAATTTGGAACTGGCTCTTTCACAGATCTTGCCATATTTTTATGTGTGTTCTGGCCTCTATGTCAGAAATCGTTCCCCACACTCAGGAACGTGCACTGTTTACAGATGTTTTCTCCTTACACACGTCCCACCTAGTAAAAGTTCCCGCAGAGAATTAACTGTGGTGTGTTAATAGCCCAGATCTGCTACTGCTCTCTCCTGCAAAGTTGAAATCTGGTAACGTGGAGTATGGCGTTGAACTAACGCTGCAGAGCTGTTCAAGGCCGGGAGAAGCCCAAAGACTGGAGACTTCTAAGGCCCAGGGACTTTGGTGGGAAGCAAGGTAGGGAAACTTTGAGAAAGAAAGGCGGAGAGAAAGATATGAAAATGAGGCTGGAAGGGAAAGTAATGAGAAAAGAATAGGGCAAGGCAAGAAAATGAGCCTTTGGGACCTCTTTGTAATTTACAAAGAAATAATAATGAAGAGAAATTGAATATCTAAGGCTTGCTATTAAGTTGTTTTTGAAGCCAATGTCCGTTTAAGAGCAAATCCTCAGAGATGCCAGGGCGGGCCTGAGTTTCCAAATGGAACTCCTCCTAAAGTTCTTTTTGCATTTCCCTCTTCAGTTAATTTGCTGGGAATGAGAAGACTAGGGAAAAGGCGATGTGTGTGGTGTACCAGGGCTTAAGTAAGAGTATGATGGGAAGGGGCACCTAGATATAATGAGGCTGCTGTTTTAAGCTGAATAGAAAGCGGGAGTTGGAGGGGGGAGAGAAAAAGCCACACAACACCACAACGCACTTTAAATAATTCTCACCCACCTGCCTTCCTTTTTTTTCTCTAACCACACACTACATTGAGCAGTATATATAGGAGGGGAAAATTTCTAGCTTAGCATCTTCTGTGTGTAGACCCACCCAACAGAGCCCCCTTCCCTTAGATTCCTGACATGTAAGCCTAGACCACGGCCTTTTTATCGAGGGAGTGGGGCTTTGTTAATGTATTTGTACTTTTCTGCTTTCAGTCTAAGTTTCTCGCTTTGGAGGAGGGAGGAGGTGCAAGAAAGGAGGGGGAGGGGAGCAGAACACAAAGACTTTATCTAGTTCTCACCAAGCAGGTTTCAAAATAGGAACTTAATGGGAAGAAAGATGGAAAGAATAAAAAAAAAAAAATAAGAGGGGCGTGAGAATTGTTTATTACAACAGGTTTACTTGTCTGGAAGAGAGGTGATTCTGTGAATATTTTTCCCTTTGAGGATTCTGTTTTCCTCATATTGAAACATTTTCAAATTTTAATCCTTTAGCAGACAAAACCTCAATATAAATATGACATGGGCCGCTGGCAAAAAAACGAACTTAAACTCAGTGCTTAGAGGGGAGGGGGTATGGGGAGGAGAGAGAGAGCCCTTTCTGATTAATAACTAGCAGGGTAATGTTGAGGGCTTTTTCTGCCCGATTGCCTTTTTGAATTAGAGCCGATTTCTTCACACTTCAATAGTGCCTGTCTCCTTTAAAATGACTGGCAGATTTGTTTCTCTTTTTTTTCTCTCCCTGAGACTTAATGATGTAAATTTTCTAATTAGTTAAATCATATTGCTTAAAGGCCTAATATTTACCATGTAAGAAATGATCATTCTGATTTGGACATCTTGAAATATTCTGAGAAATAACATTTGGCTTTTAGGTTGAGGGATGCGGGGGGGCTCTATTACTGGTGGCAGTTTAGAGGAGAGAAGGCACGGACCCCGGCAACATGTTAAATTAATAGTTGAAGTTGAGCTGGGCTCACACCCCAAGTCTGCTTTTATTTTTCAATCAGCGAAGATTTAATTGGCAGCCCTCAGGCCGGGCGATCTGATATTTTCTCATTAGTTTCCCATCACTAATCTTGAGTGTTAGATTGGCTTAAAGGTTGTCAACATTTGACCAATTTTATTTAAGGAAAAAAAAATCACGTATTATGGCTCCAGGACGTGAGATCAGCAAATAAATCCTGCTTGGATCAGCGGAACTAACAGGCGAAAAAAATGTTGACTATTCATCGTCGCATTTAATAAGTTGCATTAATGTATATTTCAAGGCTAGGGGGAGAGATTATACATGTGCTGTGTAGATGCTGATGAAAAGAAAGAGGCCGATGGGGAGCGAGGTGCACTATAAGCGGGATGAGTAGGTAAAGTGAGACGTAGAGACATTTCGAACCGAGGGTAAATAACCCAAGTGGAATAGCTGTTGAGGGTTTAGGAACTACAATGCACCCTCCCTTTCCTTTTGCAGCTGCGTGAAACTGCCAAGCCTGTCTTGCAAGCTCGGAGTGGCTCGACTGTCTAGTCTAGAGATAACATCAGAGCGCCCCCTGCTGGCCAGTAGAGCAGAACGCTGCGGGTCAGCCCCCTGCGAAGCGAATCGTGTTTTTCTGCGCCCCCCACCCTTCACTGACTCCTTCCTCCGCCCCCACCTCCGGTCTGCAGCGAAACCCCGCGGCAGGGGGAATAACTTGTCAAGGCTGAACGTTTAAATGAATAAATGATAAAAATAATAATAAAATAAAAAGGAACCTCCCCACCTTCACTTGGCCTCCAGGGAATAAACTATCAAATGCCTTAGCAAAGGGACACATTTCCTTTTCCTAAATCTCTTTATTCTCTGGGTTTTTTGCTATAGTTTGTTTTTTCTGCCGAACTGTAGCTTCCAAGTCCAAGGAAATGTTTTTAATAGATGCCGTAGACGGTATAAAAATGGATATCCGATGGGAAAAGAGGCCAATACAAAGCAATATTTTGCATCCTCAAAAAATTAAACTCCCGGGGAACTCGCATTGTTTTGAAAAAGTCTGAAGGAGTAGCTTTCGAAATTCAGAGAGTTTCTTGTCTTGAATGACCCTTTCCTGCACGGCAGAGGAATACCGGCCCCTGTCGGATTTTTTTTTTCCAAAAAATACAACGTGTTTAAAAGTTGCCATCGTACCTACCTGCCTATCTACTTACACACACACACACACACGCACACACACACACACACACACACACACACACACACACACACAGAGTGCTATTCTTTCTTGGCCCGCGCTTCTCAATTTTGCTGGAAACGGAAATGGTAGCTGAAGTGCACCAAAATACACCGCCAAGGTCTTTGACACTTGATCATACTATTGTGGTCCAATGCAAGGTGTGGACTGCTATTTGTCAGAGTATTTTGGTTATTTTTCAACGGTTTAGTGCATAGAGGCGTTATCTTGGCTTCCCAATTAATCTCCAGCGGGATTTATGAGCACTATGCAACGCGAGGGCGCACAGGTAACGAGAGCCGGGGCAATCTCGGGCTGGCAGACGCGCCGCCTCCACCGCCAGCCTCTACTCCTGGGAAAGGCGCTGGCAAAGCAGCCCTGACTCGGAAAAGTCCTCTGACCACAGCTACACCCCCACGTGAAAAGTGTAAATCTGCACTGCGGAACGACTTTAGTTTCTGGGGGAGTTTTTGGTTTTGCTTTTTAAAGTACCGGATTTGGCGATTTTGTGAAAACAGTTCTCAGCAGTGAGGCGCCGGGGAAGGAACACCGGGGAGGGAGGGTAGACAGCAGGGAAAAGGTGGGTCTCTTGACTTTCATTTCTTGCCAGAGCACCAGGACCCTCTGGTAGAAAAATCCGTTCTCCTCCTTTGCTTCTCGTCAGAACCACCGTGACACCCCTTCTCCAATCCCCCTCCCCATCTTTGAGGATGCTTCGGCAGGGACAAGGACTCGGGGACTCCAGAGAACGAGCGTTCCTAGGGCCAGGCAGAGGTAGGCGACAACCCCGGTCTTCAGGCCAGGGAAGTGATGCCTCAGTCCAGTCGTATTTGAAGAATTGCTGGGGCTATTGTGACAACTGAGGTAAAGTTAAATATTTATACTCCAAGCTGTTATCATTTGGGGGGGTCTGTTTTGAAGAAGTTCATTGTGCTCAAACTTACTTTAAACATAAATCTTGCTCTGGGGAAGTAGAACCTGCTTCCTGCCACTGGGGTCGGGTTTTTGAAAGGTCCCCATTAAGCTCAGAAGTGGAAGGGAAGCTATCTGCAGACCATATGGGTCCATTTAAATATAGATGTATATCCACATATAATATCTATATCTAGCTATCTATATATCTATATAAAGACAAAGCAATAAAGACAAGGAAGGAGGTGTCCCTCATTGCAGTTGAATCCAAATAGAAATGTTTCCAGTAAGGTACTCTCACATATAAAGAAAATATAAAAGTCTCATTGTATTTGTGCTCTACCTAATGAAATTGGGAGACATTGACGGTCTGGTCAATGTTCTAAATAAATTAATGCAAAGGTCCTTAGGAAGAGACAGAAAACTCCCTCGGCCATTAATCTTAAACCACTTGAAGATTATGATTAAAAGGATGGGATCAGTAACATTATCATCTCAAATAGCTGTTAACTGCCCCCACCCCTTTATTGTGGCAACAAAATAAACTCTCCCCTAGGAATGGTGTTTCTCCCTTTTTTATCTTTGTTTTTGTTTTGCTTCGAGGGCAAAGGAGGGAAAACAGAAGCAAAGAAAACTGTTTCAAAAGTCTTGGAATTGCTGCTGTTCAAAGGCTGCCATTCATTTCTGATTTCCTCATCTTTTGCTACAAAGGAAAAAGAAATCCAATGGTGTGTCTACATTTGATGAGAAGAAAACACTAACAACAGCAGTGTAGGTGTGTTTGTTTTTCTTTTTCCTTGAAAAAAATATTTTTAATATTCACCAATTTAGCAAGTTGAAAGCTGTGGAGATGTAAAAGATGTTCGCTTGTCCACGTCTATTCGTTGACTGTCCTCACTTGAGTTTTCCAGGCTTTTGTAGCAAACAGAAATCGAGAGAAGAGAATTAGACACTTGCCAAGAAGCAACATTATACACTTTCAAGTAACTCCGCCTAATTCGGTATTTGAGTGCTGATAGGAAGGAGGAGGGGGTGCTATTTCCCCCTAATAACCCCCAAAGCCTCATTAGACACAGAGAGGGGGTGAGAACTCCATTACGGGGCATTCTGACAAAAATGGAAGCAGCATCTCTCCACTCGTAGAGCCTAGGAAAGAACGTCCCCCAAATATGCAAAAACCATTATGTTTTCCTTCAGAGCCCTGAGTTGAGTGGACCTTTCAGAGAAATGCACAGCAATTAACATTTTAGAAAGCAAAATGCTGAAACGAAGGGCGGTGGCCAATTAAAAAAAAAATAAACCACGCTAAAAATTATTCTTCAAACCCTGCAAATTTCCAGCTGCCACAGAAAAATCAATGCAGACGCGCCCCCTCCTTACTGAGTAGACAGCTCACCCGCCGGGTGCGTTTTCCAGTTGCACGTGGAATCGGAAAGACCACCTCCGACAGAGCAATGGGAGATGTTATCCCATCCCGACGCTCCGGGAGGGGAGGTAGCGGACGTCGCCCTCCTCCCAGCCCGAGGTTCCCACCTGTTTCCTCTGCCCCAGGCTGGGGCGCGGGAGAAACCAGGAGCCGGAGCGATTCCATCCCCGTTCTCCAAGGGGGACCCGGCGCTACTGAGGCTCTTACCAAACCAAGGCGGAAACCCAAATAGGCCCCCAGAGGCCAAAGACCCCAACCAAAGGGACCGAAGCTCCCAGTCCGAGACATACGCAACGGCCTGCCCAGTTCCCCGGCCAGCCTCCCGCGCCCGCGTGGACAGAAGGCTCACAGGCCACGTTGGTCCCGGAGCGAGTGCGCAACGCAATGGAAGGAGCTAGACTGCCGCCGCGCTAGGTGCGCCTGTGTGTGCGTGTGTATGTGCGCGCGCGCGCGGGTGGGAAACACGTGCACTTGGTGCGGGCCTCCGGTCGCACACGTCAACTGGGAAAGTTCACCCGCGCAGCTTCCCGGGCCCCGAGGCCACCCCTCCCGCCGCCCTTTCGCGGTCGCCTCAGCCACCCCCACCTGCTACCCAAATCCCGGGGCACGCGCGGACAGGTGTGCTGCCCCTAACTGGAAAGAAAGCTCCTGGGAGAAGGTCCACCCAATGGAAAGGCGGCGGCAGGGGGGGCGGGGGATGAGAAGAAAGATGGTACTTCTAAAGCTCAGGCGTCCCTATCTTCGGAGAAATTGTCATCACACTCAATCTTTTTACCCTGATGTACGGTGTCCAAAAAGCAGAGATTGATTCGCGAGAAAATCGGGCTCACAAAAACATAGGGATTTGACGCGGGCTCCAGAGACCTGCGCGGGCTTTGCTTAGGTTCAAAAGTATGATTTTAATTTTCTTAATGAAGGCGCACTCTAGAGCTCAGCTGGTAATGGCTGTGTTGAGTTTAATAGACTCCTGTCCAACAGAAAAAGAAGGGTAAGTAATCTGCTCTAATGCAATTATTTCCCCAGGTTCGAAAGTCATCGTGCGGAGAGGGCAGGAGTGAATTAAGGCCCCAGGGACTGCGGACTGGGGACAAGGAGATCTCCTGAAATATGAGCCAAACCTGTTTTGTGAGATGCACTTGGGTTTGGGGGTAGGGGTCGAAGGCTTCAAAGCCCTGGGTCTGCACGTGTGAGAATCTCTTTGTGTGTGTGTGTCTCTCTCTCTTTCTCCCTCCCTCCCTCCACCTCCTCCTCTCACTCCCTTCTGCCTCTCCTCTTTTCTCTTCTTCCCTTTCTCCTCACTACTTCCAGAGTTAATGTTCATTTCCTCTCCCCTTCTCTATTTTGCTTGTCTTTGTGTATTTCAGGCTGATGCTTTCAGTCCGAAGTATTTCTCAGAACCACCCAGGCACAAGTAGGCTCTTGGGCTGTGTCAGCCCAATAGCTTTTTGAAATCCAACAGAACTGGGATGTTTAAGATACTGATGATGCTGTATAGGAGGATTATTTCTATCTGAATAAGGAGCCAATCCAGGTCACTTTCAACACAGATTATCAATCGAGGCAATTTTTATTTGGAATTGTTTAAACTCTTCTCAGCATCATTTGTCCAAACCCTTCTCAGCTTCAAACTCTCCACTTTGCCTGGTAAACTCGATCTCAGGCAATCATGATTTTAAAAAATAAAAATAATCGGCACGATCCATAATTTCCCTTGTTACAGAAAACAAACCAGATTGATGGAAGGAAAGCCCTACGTTCTCACCTAGAGGAAAGATTTGAAGGCAGGGCGGGCCCTCAGGCCAGAGGAGCGACTGCTGAGTCACTGCTGAGCCAGCAGCCGGGAGCCCAGGTTCCAGTCTGAACCGCTACAAACAGCTGCTACAGCCCCACTCTTCCAGCCAGCCTCTCTCCCCAGTGCTAGGAGCAAAGAAGGTTCTTGGGACTGAGGCACAAAAAGGGTTAAATGAACCCAGAGCCGTAGGTGTGTATTCCAGAACCCGAGGTGAGGTGACAGTAGCTGGGTCTGGTGCATCTCTGACTACAGTTCTACAAACTGACCTGGTCTAGGGTTTCTTAGCTTTGGACCCCATTTTCTGTCTCCCCCCACCACCCTCTTACCCCCGCCCCGGTTCCTGCTGTTACACACACAGACCTAGACACACCTACACACAAACATCCACAAAACTCTGTAATTACTATCCTCTTCCCTGATTCAATCCTACCCGATTTCCCCCTTGCCTCTGCAGCCTGGACTCAAAAAAAGAAAGAAAGAAAGTACATCAAAACAGGCAAAAACCCATTTGCAAAACCCCTCCAGGCCCTCCTGGCTGAAGAAGAGCACAGCTGGTGCCAGGATGCAGGAGGCCGGGGTGCCGCAGGCCGGGGAGCGAGGCTCCCCCTTGCTCTGGGCCTTGCGGTGACGTCCCTCCTGGAGGGAGGGGACTGGGTGAGGTGTGGGGGTGCTTTCCCCTTCCCCTTCCCTATGCTCTTCCTGGGCTCTTGGGAAGGGAATTAGGAAGAGATCCAGTCTTCAGGCCCCAGCAGCTCCCAGGACTTGGAGAAGGCACACAGGACAGGCATCTCTGAGCTGCCGCGGGAGCCCACGTTGGCCAAATGAGAAGGTCTGCAGCGAGGTCGGCCACGTCTAACTCTCTAAGTGCTTAGCCTTGAGTACCCTATAAAAATAGACAAGCTCGCTCCGCAGTGCTCAGCGCCAGCCCGCTCCAGCAGCTGGCATGAGTGTGGTACCAGGATGCAGGAGAAGGTGACTGTCAGAGACTCTCATCTCTCCCCTCCGCCCGCCCCAGTCGTCCTTAGATCGTTCTTGTCATCCCTGCAGGAACTGCTGTGTTGTTTTGGTGACCTGGGACAGCAGTAGCAAAGACCCAGAAAGCCTCCGCAAGCTCTAATTGGTTCTAATCCTGCTTTTGAAAAGTAGGTAGGAGAGGAAGGCAAAGAGATTCTATTACTTAACTGTGAATTTTCCCAGATCCCCCTCAGCCCAGCAAGACTGAGAAAGGCTTGATGGCGAGGAGAAGCCAATTCCTCCCTTTCCCTCCCACCCTCCGAACCCGGACAGGGGAAAGATCACAACTACCTCACCAGCAGAGAACTCCCCACAAAGAGGTCTAGGGGTGCCTGCCTTGGCCTCTTGTCCAGATCTGCCGAGTCTCTAGGTTCTTTCAGTCCATTCTCAGCCCTGAGGCAACTGACTAAATTAGGTCTGGAGAAACACTAGGAGGCCCAGGCAAGGAGTTAGGTTTGCTTCTCCCTCATTTGCCCTCCTGTTTTAAATGTCAGTAGAGGAAAGCATTTACCCTCCTATTTTAAATGTCAGTAGAGGAAAGCATTTTTTTCCTTTTTTCGCAGTAAATCAAATGTGTAATTGTATTCACATAGAATTAAGGTATAAAAAATGTATCTTTTCTCCAACTGCAGCTTAAGCATGTTTGAAGAAGGACAGCCCTGAATACAGTATGTCTTTAAAGAGCAGAACAATTAAATATAAGCTTTAAGGATAAAGAATCCTAAGAGTGCCTGAGGTTCTCCTTCCATTGCCTTTACATAAATAAGGTGGGTCTCAAGAATATCTCAGGTGACAAGAGCTCCTTAAACTAACCAATACACAAAAATAGCACATTATTTCATCTTTAAAGTAAGTTCCCCTTAAAAGAAGTTAGAGGCAAATACCTAACAGCAGAGTTAAGCTTTTCTGCTTCTTTATTTATCCAGGTCTTATTAATTTTAATGCAAATTAAATAATCTGCTTAAAAGAAGTTAGATTGCCCCCCACAATAGAGTGAAGGCAGTTGTTTATACTTTGAAGCTTATCCATGGGCCTTAGGACTTTTTGAATGTTCAAGTGAAGTGTAAATAGAATAAGGTCACAGGTGATTGACAAGTTCAAGTTACTTAGCTCAATTATCAAAATTTTATTTCTAAATTATGTTCAATTTGATTTTCCTGCTTTGCTATAAATGACCTTACAAAATCCAATGGGAGCAGACAATTTACACCATGTCCTATATACCGTGATTTATTTGCAAAATCATTTTGTGATCTATGCCTCCTTTAATGTTTCAGTGGAGACCAAGTCTTTCCAATTAGGTTTAGAAACACAGCTATCATGCTAATTCAAAGGCAGTCACTTTGAAGACACAATAATCACCAAACTTTAATAATTTTCTAAAATATCTCTACATGTCTAAACTGCAAGCAGAACCTGCAGTCTGTTCAGAGTCTAATTCTCTGGATATTAGCATGTTATAGTCAATGTCCAGCTATGTTCAGTGTCCATCTATCCAAACAATAGGTAAGAGTCCATTTGTAAATATATATCCTACAATTCACTTCTAACATAACGTTTCCAAGTTCTCCTATGCATTATTTAATAGATAACCGAACTCTTCAGATCAAGGCTCATGCTGCCACATCTGGAAATGCTTCCTTTGCTCTACCCATCACCACCCCCTCCCAGCCACCAGTGAGAGAAATAGCTGAAGCCTCCCCTTCCACCATTATATGATAGCATCAGCTTTTAATCAGCGAGAGGCACTCCTATTTAAATTTACAGGATGACTCTTTATTTCATTTATCGTTTCTTTTGGAGGAAAGTGAAACAAGAGCACCACCCTTATTAATTATAAGATTGATGGGGTGAAAAAAGCCAAATGAATTTGGCTTGCAAATTATTAGGAGAGGTATGAATATTTATGACTGTGCCAGGAACTGCAGTCATGAACCCTGGGCATCAAGCTTGGGAGACAGTCACACCAATGCATTCAATGAGGGTTCGGTCTCCCCAAATCTGACATGACATAAGTGGAAACTTCTAAATTAGACCCAGGGTGGCCTCTCCTCAGACCAGTTCCTTGTGTGTGTGTGTGTGTGTGTGTGTGTGTGTGTGTGTGTGTGTGTGGTTAGCCTGGCTAAACATGAACTTACTTCAAGTTGCTTCTGTCACAAGCTTTAAAAACCTTTTAAAGTGAAGGCAGATATCTATCAGTTTTGTGAAGAAAATTTTTCTCTTTTTCCCACTTGATATTCATTTATGCTTTAAATCAAATTTGTCTATAAAATGTTTGTGACATGCATTTTTAAAATTAAAACTATTTTTATTCAGTGTAAAAAATTGGAAGCCTAAAATATCCTGGGCGTAGGGAGGATTTAAATAGAAACGATCTAAGTTCAATAGAGAGAGAAATGAGAGGAAAAAGAAAACAGTAATGGGAAGAGATAAGAGGGCAAGTTTTCTATTTCTTTGCTTGTTTTCCTTTTTATGCACAAGACTTATTCATGCTTTCTTCCCAAAGTGAGGAAATTTAAATGAAAGCTGGAGACAGAAAGGGTCAAGGCAGAAAGGAAAAGCTTCAAAACAAGGATTTAATAATTCAGTAACAGACAAACTATATTCTCTTTTCGTCCTCTTGATTATACATTTCAGAGTTTTGCTTTGGAAAAGGGGCTGGGGGTTTTAGATTTAACGAGCTCAACTACTGGCTCATCCCCGCTTTCTTTTCTGTAAAAGAATTGTTGAGTGGGAGCTGACCCAATCCTGTGAAAATGGTTCATTTTGACATCAGAGCCAGCTTAGCACATACATTTTGAAAAGGAAGACAAGTTGTTTTCAAAACAGAAACGCTAAGCATTCTAAAAAGCATAAGCAATTTAAAAAATGCTCCTCGAATTTTCTGAAAATCTCCCAACTACATATATTTTTTTCACAATTGTAAGTGGATATTTGTGTTAAATTGGTGCTTTATGTATATCCTGTCTCAATTTGTCTGTTCGCTGTAAAGATATAATTTTTTTTAAGAAGCGATACCACTGACAACAATTTACTTAAATTCACAAACCTTGAAATTGATGCATCTCCTATCAATCACATTCAGTAGATACAGTAAAACACATTCAACATTTGTATATCAATAGTGGCACACACACAAATCTGTTTTGTTCAATTTAAATGCTCTTCAACATGTCATTTCATATTTTTCTGGAACATGTTATGGGTTAGTCATCCTGTTTCAGCTGATTGTTAAATCCTTAACCTAATGAAAATTCAAAATAGAATATTGCCTTGTGATGGATTTCGGAGCTGAAAGGTGGGCTTTAGGGATAATTTGGTCAACTTCTCTCATCTTTCTGATGAAGAATTGGAGGCCTAATGATGGCAACTTACCAGTTCAACTCATAAAACTAGTTAGCCCTAGTTTCTGTCAAGATCCCAAAGCTCTTAAGGCCAATTTTTCTTATTATATGTTGCTTTCTTATTTTCTGCCCTTTATATTAGAGTAGTATTTATAATACTATATACAGACTTTTGTGCTAATATTTTTTCTCCCAGCACACTGACAATGAAATTCTTATTAAATAATAATAAGATATTGACTGGGCTGTTTGTCAATATGAAGATTTGTTGATCTGTGACGTCTGTATTGATTAGAAAAGAATGAGGTCTGTCTTCCACCCGCAGGATAAATAGATGTCAGTATTGGACAAAAACAAACTTTGTTTTAATAGAAATACCAACCTTCTCTATTTATTTGTTACACGTCAGCTCAATCAAGCTAGAAACAGATATAAATAAGAATAACTGAGAGCGATACCTCAAAATCTTCAAAACTGCTTACCAGGGATATTTAAACTGACATGAGAGATTCCTTGACTTTAGCTATGGCAGCTTGCTTCTGGGTAACCTCCCCACCTGGCTCTTCCCTTCACCCCAAATTGGATCCTGCGCATGCTCCATGTTTTCACATTAAGGGAATCCTAGCCATGCCTGAGATGAGCTTATGTTTATCACGGCCCCTTCTGTCAAATTGTTATTTCTGTAGCTTGCTGTCAAAAACGTCACTCAAAGTTTCCTTTCCACCTCTCTTTACCCTCTGTTACAGTAACTTAGGAGGTCTAATCCAAGTAGAATCTACTTCACCTATGAAATGCAGCCAGGAGAACGTTTTTTCATTTACTGCTCATCTCCCCCTGCCCCCACCGCAGCTTTGTCTTCATTCTGTTCAAGGGCTGCTCATCGCTTCTCCTTGTGGTAAAATTTGTCATCCAAACAGTTTACTCTTAAGGTTCAAATACCTAACTTTTGCAGGAAAAGTTTATCTATAAATATTTTTGGCATATTTTCTAAGTCTATGCTGCTTAGGTTAATACTCAATCAAGCAGGAAAATGACACTGACCCAAAATACTCTCCAATTCCAGAAAGTTCTGGAGCAAAAGTATCAGATATTTGATTTTTTTTTAAATGGAAAAAATAAAATATCAAACTTGATGGTGTTTAAAACTTTTTTCTTTATCAGCGGCCTCCTCTTTGCTATGTTTCCATTTCATATTGTTTGCATGAATATGATAAATGGTCATTAAATCTAACCATTTTTATTTAATGTTCATAAAAACTGGTAGGTTTTCAAACAGATGTGGCCTGATATGGTTCAGTGAATTTAGTGGACTTCTCATATAAATGAAATAATAACCATACGGAAGATGAATTTTATACCCGTGTTTACCTCTTCCAGACTCACCCTTATTATAATTACAAATAGTGTTTATTATGTATTATGCAATATACATACCATTGTCCAGACACTGCACAAAATTTTAACTTAATCATCGTCATCTAGGGTTTATAATCCAAGAGCCCTGACACCAAAAACTACAGAGAAAAACAGACAAATAAAAGACATGGCACAGTTATATATTCTTTTTTCTTTAAAAAAGAAAATGTAGGCCGGGCGCGGTGGCTCACGCCTGTAATCCTAGCACTCTGGGAGGCCGAGGCGGGTGGATCACTCAAGGTCAGGAGTTCGAGACCAGCCTGAGCAAGAGCGAGACCCCCGTCTCTACTAAAAATAGAAAGAAATCATCTGGACAACTAAAAATATACATATAGAAAAAATTAGCTGGGCATGGTGGTACATGCCTGTAGTCCCAGCGACGCGGGAGGCTGAGGCAGGAGGATCGCTTGAGCCCAGGAATTTGAGGTTGCTGTGAACTAGGCTGAAGCCATGGCACTCTAGCCCGGGCAACAGAATGAGACTCTGTCTCAAAAAAAAAAAAAGAAAATGTAACCTAGTTCATGCATGAACAAATTATTATGTTCTTCCCACTTACATATTTTTCTTTCAGACGCAAATAGGTGATTGGGAAAGAAAGAATAGTTCATTTCATTTATTTTCTATCAATTAGGGATGACTTTGCGGAGTAAATCTTCCCCTTTTAATTTTTTTTTAAGAGATTGGTAAAGAGAAGAAGGCAGCTGCCAGAGCTGCCTAAGTGGAGAGAGAGTATACACAGGTTTGCCTCGTGAAGGCAGGAGAGCTCAGTGGTTTCAAACACACCTTGACAGTCGTATTGCCTGGATCTAACCACTGGCTCAGGCTCTGATTAGCTATGTGATCTTACTTAGCAAACTAACACTTCCAAACTTCTCATAGGGTTTTTATGTGATGGTCAAATGAGTTATTGCAGGAAGGAATTTATCCCAGTACTTGCCTCATGGTGTGTGAGCATTAATGGGATAGTCAAGATCCTACCCCTCTCCCCTCTCAGACACAACCACTTGAACAGTCCGTGAAATGCAGACATCATCTACTTTTATTAATCATGTAGGAATTCAACAACTTCTGTTAGTATAGAGTCCCCATTTGTTCTATACCCTGTAGGTCACTTCAATTAGTTATATATTTGCAACCTGTGTATGCTGATTGTTTAGTATTTCATCTTTAAAAAGGACCTACATGGTGTACATTTGGGTATGCAAGGAATTGAGTAAATGGTTTATTGGATTGTTTGATTATCAGGCAGTGGAAAGACCACTAGGCTGGAACCCAGGAAAACTGGATTCTAAATATGTTTTTCCCAAAGCTCTGTGACTGGGCCTCAATTTCCTCACCTGTAAAATAGGTTGGAGTAGAAACTATCCAAAGTCCATTCCGGCTCTCTAAGAGTCAAGGTTTCTGTGACTCCCATAGGAAACTTTTCCTAGCAGAACTTTTTTCTTTCTTCCAAATGTATATTGAGAAACTGTATGTGCCTGGCCCTGTGCTAGGCCCTGGGACTCAATGAGAAATAAGTAGAGTTCTGTCCTCAAGAAATTTACAGTTTAGCAGGGTGACTAACATTACAGTGTAATATGTGCTTTGTTACAAATCTATAAGGGGAATTATAAGAACAGATGGAAGCAACATCTAACCAATGGGAAGATAAGGAAAAGCTTTGAAGAGGAGCTGAATCTTTAGGAATAAATAAGAGTTAAGGAAGAGGTAAGGAGAAAGGTATGCCAGGAATAAATAATATATGTAAAGAAACAAAAAGGAGGGAAAGAACGAGTCATACAGAGGACGGGCACTTAGTTCAGCATGGCGGGAGGGCAGGGGTCTGTGTAAGTGGGCAGAGATGAGGATTCTCCTCACTTTTCCACGTCGCCACAGTCAATCTCCCAGAGTCCTTCAGCCTCAGTTACCCACCACTGGCTGACTTGACAATTTAGGATTTCAGCCCAGAGCCTGCTTTTGAACCTTAGACCTATGTATCCAGTTCTCCACTGTACATCTCTACAGGTCTGGAGGCACCTCAAACTCATGATCTTCACCCCCAAGGAAACACCTTCTCCTGTGTTCTCTGTCTTGGTAAATAGTATTACCATATACCCTGTTGCTTGTGCCAGAAATTTGGGTTTTTATCCTTAATACTTATCTTTTCTTCATCCCCAATATCCCCCATATCCAATTAATTCCCAAGGCCTAATAATTATGACTCTAAATGCATTTTTAACCCATATGCTTCTCTCTGTCCCAGATGCCATAACCCCAGTCCAAGCTGCCATTATTTCGATTTGACGGTCGTAGGTTCTGGAGTCAAATCTGATATCCCATTGTATTCCTAGTTAAGATCCTTCAATGGAAACCCATCATTCTTAGGATACAGTCCAAATTTCTTAATATGTTCCAAGGCCTGGATTGATTTCACTCCTGTGCCCTCATCTCCAGCCCCATCTGGAATCCCTTCCTTCTCTTTGATGCAGTCATATCACCCATCATTACATTGGTGAAATGCTCTACCCTCTTCCCCACCTTAGAAACTTTGCACATTCTGTGTCCTCAGTCTGGAAGGTTCTTCTCTCCTCCATCATCTCCCATCTCTAGCTTGGATAACTGCTATTCATTCTTCGGATTTCAGGTTAAATGCCACTTCTTCTGCAGGGAAATTTTCTTGACCATTTCCCTTCTAGATTAGGCTAGATTCTCTATTCTTATAATAACATTTAAATTTTCTTTGTATCATTATCACACTTATACTTAGTAATTAGTCGTGTCGTTATTTGCTTAATGTCTATTTCCCTGGCTAGACTATGTGTTCCATGAGGAAAAGGTTGGTTATGTTTTCGGTTCACTATACTATCCCTAATGTCAAATAAACATTTTTTGAAGGAAAAAAGATGAAAGGGAGAAAGGGAGCAGTCAAATAACATAAGGCCTGAAAAGTGTCCATTGGATTCAGCAACTAAGAGGTCATAGGTGACTTTAGAGAAGGCGGTTTCCATGGAGTGGTATGGGCAGGTGCAGATTGAAGTGGGTTGAGGAGAGAAAGGGATATGAGAAAGTGGAGGTGGTGGGTGAAAACTCATTTCAAGAATCTTATTCATGGGAAAAATACAAGCAATGTGGGAACAGATAAAGGGGATGCAGGATCAATGGATGTTTTGCTTTGTAAGATAAGAGAGAAATGAGCTTATTTATAGAGTTGAAGAGAAAGCAATAAAAGAGAAGACCTATAAACTAATATAGAGATTAGAGACACAGAAAAAAGAAAAAATAAATTAACAGAGGAAGATTAGGGAATTGTAGTAGAGGCTGGGATCCAGAGCATAAGATAAGTTTTATAAAAGTTAAAAGTCACCTCTTCAATGAGACAAGAAGAAGGGAAATAAAGGCAAGTGTACGTATGAATTAAATAGAGATGTGGAGCCCAAAGGGTAATGTGGATTCTGTTTGGTAGCCTGGATTTTCTCCCAGTTGCAGGAGGCACTCAGAGAAAGGGGATGGTGGGGAAAGGACATAAAGAGAGAGGTAAAAGCTTAAAATCACTGTTGAGGGGAATAGGAGAGGAAGCTGATCAGCATCAGGTCAAGAGATTGCTGAACCTTGCCAAGGGAGATTTGTGGTGCCAACCATCCATATCATTGTGTAATTTTCCCCAGAAGTGCTCAGCAATTTCAGTGAGGGAGTGAGAGGCTCGGATTCTTCCAGGTCTGAGAGTTTGCAGGGAAAGAACAGTTAGGAAGTTGAGAATACAGATTGGAGAGTATTTGAACTAATAAACCACTGGGTCTGAGTTACATAAAGAGGGAAGTGTAGACACAAGGGGGGTGACAGGCTGAGAGTAAAGTTAGTGATACAGGGTTGGATGTTTTCTTGGAGAAAGGAAGCGAGAGATTTTGAGAGCTAGGAGAGTAAAATGAGAGATCATTATATCAGAAGTTCAGAGGTAGAGGTGGAAGTTTCCTCTTCTATGCAGAGGAGATAAGTAGATCCAGATGGGCCACAGGGATGGATAGCATAACAGGCATCTTTACGTCTGCCCTAAAAGCTATGACGGCATCCTCACTTTCGTCTTTTCTCACTTCATGCCAGGAGTCCCTTTTATGTTCCTTGGGCCAGATCACTAAAAAAAATGGCAAAGGAGAAAATGGGGATAGGTTTTATTCATTAGTTCTTTGTCAGTTCAACTCACTGCAACAAATATTTAATGTATGAGTACTAGGTGCCAAGGTATTGCTGTATTTTTGGAAACTCGGTGTTTGCATTTGAGATACATCATTCTGTTAACTTTGTGGGGAAGATTTGGCTGGGGTTTGGAGAGTGAGGGGCATGTAAGACTGGAGGCAGCAACACTGTGGTTTTACCATTTAATAACTCTATGACTTAGGTGTATTTATTTAACATCTCTGTGTCTTAGTCTCTTCATCTGTATGGTAGAATTGATAATAGTATCTACCTTGCAGGTTCGTTTATTTATAAAGTCTTTAAAATATGCCCTACAGAATCCATGGCTGGAGGAAGAAAGGTATAAGATGAGCCTGGAATGTCTTCAATGCCTGAAAGTGAGGGAGTGCTCACAAAAAATGATGGAGGCCTGTCAAAAGGTACATGGAGCCAGCTTGAAAGAACTTCCATCTAAATAAATAAAGAGTAATGGATTATTATCTACTGAATCAAATAAGAATCCATGAGTCTATATTGGCAAATAGATAAATAAGAAGAGAAGGCTCTTTTTCACACTAGCATGCTAACTTATAAATATTGAAGGAATAATGAAGTGTTTTTTTTTTTTTTAATCACCATTTTGCAACCATCATAGAAAAATGGATTCAGGCATGAATCAGCAATGGATGCTAAATTTAGTGGAGAAAAGTTGATGAAGAATGGGATATTTATGTTATATTGAAGTATTTCACCATAAATTACTTAGCTATTATGAAAGTAAAAATATTAACAATACAATGAAGAAAATAGACAACGCCTTAACCAAGTGATCAAAACTAATATCACCAATAAAGGTGTGCTTCCAACATGATACTGTGAAAAGGACACAATCACACTCCTTGGTATTCCAGCCACAAATGCACGATCTGCATGTAGTGATGGGACATATCACCCATATTGAGAAACATTCTGTGAAATATCTGGCTTGTATGCTTCAAAGGAAAGGCCAAGTAACCTTTCACATTAAAGAAGATTAAGAGACATGAGCACTTTGATTCACGCTCCTAGACTGGATTCCGTACTAGAAAAATATGCTATAAGGGACATTGTTTGGGAAACAGATGAAATCAGAATACGGATTCTAGACTAAATGAAAATATCAATGTTAAATTTTCTCAATTTGACAACTATACTATACTTATGTAAGAAAATAGACAATTCTCTTCATTGTCTAGGAAAGAATATGGAGGGGAAGAGAGAGAGAACACTAAAGCAAATGTTGCAAGCTTGTGTAAACATTGGTGAATCTGGGGAAAAAGATGTACAGGAGTTCTGCATACTCTTGCCACTTTTCTGTAAGTTTGAAATTATTTCAAAATAAAAAAATTTAAATATGAATGTGGACAAAAAGTCCTGACTCATTGAAAGCTCTTGACAAAAGTTAACTGTCGTCATCATCACCAGTTGGGATAATCTTGTAGTGTTTCAAGTAAGAGGTGATGGAGGACTTTGTCTCAGTCACCAAGCATTGGAAGTAGGGATGGAGTAGACAGGACATATTCAAGCTAACTGCACCAGAAATTCTGGCAATGATGTGGGGAGTGCTCCAAGACATGAAATGCCAAGTCACTAGGTAGATGACACATCACCTTAATTCATAAAGCCCGTGGCCAATTCTTACCATGTAGAATGAACTTTCTGCAGCATAACATTCCATCCAACTAGGTGCAGTTGTCTTCTGCACCCTACGGAATCTTCATAGGGGAAATAGTGAAGAGAAAAGGCTAATTTATGTTCAGATGGACAAATATCTTCTCCAGTCTTTTTCCTTCTCTTAGGGAGAAAACCAGAGGGAGGAGGAGGTACAAAGAAGAACAGCAGTGAGAACTGTTCTGGGAGGCTCCCAGAATGGGCGTTCTAGAAGACATCTTCCTTGTCCATTCCTGCAATCTTTTCTGGCTGCCAGCCACTTAGTCCCCAGCTGTTTGTTTCTAAGCCTAACTCTCTTTCCAAACTAGAAAAAGGTGAGGTAGCTAACCTCCTCTTTTAGGTTTACTTTATAAAGTCCCCTGGTTCAATATCCACATAGTGACTCATTTGAGGCTATAAAGCTGCAGCTAGCTCAGGGAGCACACATAGGAGTGAGACTGGATGGGGAGCTGTCAAATGGAATATACCATCTCAGCAAAGTATCAATTAGTTGATTAAGGCTTGTTTGAGCAAATAAAGTGAGTTATATCAGATATGGTATTATACCTTCAGCATTTCCTGTTTGCTGACAGAGTGAAGCCCAAGATAACTTTCAACCATATTAAATGGTTTCACCTTACCAAACCCTCCATGCACTGATACTCAAATTCCACCAGACAACTCATCAGGCCACCAATATCCCATTCACTTTCTTTCTCCTATGACTTTGTTCATCCTATTATCTAAATCAAGAATGCCTGGCCAGGCATAATGGCTCACACCTGTAATCTCAGAATTTTGGGAGGCTGAGGTGGGAGGATCACTTGAGCCTAGGAGTTTGAGATCAGTCTAGGCAACATAGAAAGACCCTTTCTCTAAAAAAAAAAAAATAGCCAGGAGTAGTGGTCCACACCTGTAGTCCTAGTTACTTGGGAGGCTGTAGCAGGAGGATCATGTGAGCCTGGGAGTTGCAGGCTGCAGTGAGCTACGATCATGCAATAGAGCAAGACCCTGCCTCTAAAACAATAAAAGAATGCCTTGGTCCACCACTGGACTAAGTTTAAGACTCAACTCAAATGCCACTTACTTATGAAAGCCCTCCACAATGCTGCCAATGATAAGGGAAATATATTATTTCTCCCTTTGGTCTATATGAAGTATTTCCCCATACGTACATGAGCATATTGTCAGAAAACTTAACATCAATATGAAAACTTTTAGTAAGTTCCCTTTCAGGGTTCTTTTCTATGCTTACGTCGTAGAAAGTCTTGAAGAACTAGAAATGGAAATACTGCAGAATGAGAAAGTTATTGGATGTTTGTTACAGAGAGTGAGATGAAGGAAAATACAAGATTAAAGACACTACAACTACCTGAGAGGCCTGTGTAAAATTGGGTAAGCGAAATAGGGAATTTAATATTGACATATGCAAAGCATTTTACTCTTTGAAACTTAAGTTCGTTGGTAGAGCATTGATTCGTATGTTGTATTAAGTAGAGATAATTCTGTTTTGCATATAAAAACTATCTTTAGGTTATTTACCTTTTCTTTCGGAAATTCTCATCTTTCCAACTCCATTTTTAGTGACAGACAAATGGTCAGCTGAGTGGCATCATTAATAGAAGCACGAATTTTAGAAGCTCCACTTCTGGAAGTGGAATAAAAAGGAGGTGTAACCCAGAGTTTAAGATATCCACTGGTAATGAGGATATTTGAGTGATAGTAATTGGCAAGGAGAAAGACTTAAAGATCTATCTAGAGACCAACCCTCACACTCCAGGCATGCTGCCAGATAAAGACTAAAAACAGCATGTCTAAGATGGCAAGAAAAATATGCTCCTTGGTTTCCTTGTTGCCATAAAAGCCATCGAGAAGGGCTTAAAGAGATATGCCATTCCTAAATGGTAATATCAGACTTCTTGTTCTATGACTTGAGTGAAAACTTTTGCCTTTAGGAAAAGGGGACAAAGAATGTCATCTTTAACAATGTGTAGCCCTCTGGTCTAGCTACTCATAGTCAAAAAAAGGTACAGTAAGTAAAGCCACAGAATGGTCATCTACTTAGATTCAACGCTGCTCTTGGAACTAGATCAGTAACCCAACAATAATTCGTCTTTCTTTTAGACTAAAATATGGAACCTCTTTAACCTTGATGATGACAATTTCATTAGCAATGTGCACTTGATTTTTGCTCATCTGCACAAGATTTGGTAGTATGCAACAAATTTACAGGATGTAGCGATAGCTTCTTGCTCCAGGAAGTGTCTAT
The DNA here is from genome assembly GCA_004363605.1 of Indri indri. NCBI lineage: Eukaryota > Metazoa > Chordata > Mammalia > Primates > Indriidae > Indri > Indri indri. The sequence goes on from RJWJ010018555.1 coordinate 22,408, forward strand.
CAATTTAATTATTAAAACTAGTTTAAGGTTGGTGTCCTTGTGAGCAGAGTCTTTAAGATAACATGAGCCAATACACATTCCATTATTTCATTGACATTTAACATGATCCTTGCAGCTGTCAAACTATGTCTCCCCAATCTAAGAAAATGAGTAAATTATATCAGTTCAATCAGTGAATAAAACAGCTAAAATGGTTGCTTGACTAAACCAATAAGTCATGTGATACATTGTAAACTGAAATATGGAAGGAAATTGGAAGAAATGAAATTGTGCTATCTCTGGGTCCTTGAGTGTTTCCTTTTCTGTGCAATGGGTATGTAGTATTTTGCCCAGATTGTGGTAAAGATTAGAAATAATTCATGTAAAGTAACGAGCATATAGCAGACAATAAACGGTTGCTGTAATTTATTATTATTATTATTAATTAAAAGCTCAAGTTACTTTGAAGAAATTAAGCAATTAATTACTGGTCTATGTGGATGTGTAAAAAACTATCTAGTACTATTTTATTTAATCGACTTAAGTATATTGGCAAGAGGAAGATTGAAGCTAGATTAATCCAAGTTGTCAAGACAGCTTAAATAGCAAGCTGACCGTTTATTTTTAGTTTATTTTTTATCTGCCTTCACTTTTAATATCAAAGCCTTTTAGTTTGAGCTGCTTTATGGGATATTTTTTAATAAATAGCTGATCTTGCTAGTATTCTGTTAGTAGTAAAAACTGGAGTAAGGTATTAATAGTGATTGTTTGAGGAGGGATTGTTTAATAGTGGTGTTTCTAGTTCAACGTTTTGTGAAAGGGATTGCAAATGAAATAAAGGCAGTATTCCCTTATGGTGGAATCCCCTATACATTAATGTTAAGAATCCTGGCAGTGTAAAGATTGTAAGCAAAAAGGCAATAAATATGTCAAAAGAAACTTTAAAAATGGGTTTTTGCAAGCCAAGAAAACTGCCAAATAACTTGGAGGCTATATATGTACTAATGCATTTGTCTTTCTGACCTTCCAATCTTGATTAGTTTTTGATGCCATTGGCATCTCTAAGGTTACAATTTGGTAGAGATTCTGGATTTCAGTTGTGCTGTCAAAGGATCATTCTTCCTGGTAATAAGGTAGCTAGCGGTCCCGGAGAGAAAGGAGAAAACACTCAGATCTGGAAAGCTGAAACATACTAACGTGGAGAGTAGGTTCTTGGCAGAAGCCCAGCTCCTCTTTCTCAAAGCATTTGTCATCATTGCAACAAAGAAGAAAATGGTGGAGTTTGCATAGATAGCCGTAATGCAGAGACCAAAATAACAAAGAAACATAACCACCAAAAAAACCATGAACTGGAATACATTTGGGTACTATTTTTGAGAGCACTTTGTTTTTTTACTTACCACATTGTTGAGTCACATGTTAAAGATGTGGATTGCATTAAAAAGAAGCATGCTGCTTATTTTGAAGCAAATTATTATCAAATGACTATGCTTCAAAACATTTCTTAATTTCAATGTAAAGTGAAGTCATTTGAGTTTGAAACATATGCCTTTGCTAAATTGTTGCCAAAAAAAAGACAACTTAATTTTTGCATTCACTGTTTGCAAAACTGTTGATTCAAGATGTGATGGAAAGTTTAAGTCCTGACATTGAGAATTTATTTACTGGGGCCTGGAATGACCTACGCATATTATCACCAGTGACCTTTCACTTCATAAAGCCAAAGGTAAACTTGAATAATTGTTACATACAGTCCAAACGAAGACTGTGCCTGGCCTATGAATTGTATCTGTAAAATAATCCCATTTACAATAGTGTCAAAGAATAAAATATTTAGGAAGAAATCTAACCAAGTATATAAAAGATCTAAATAAAAATAATAATCACAACTGATTCAAAAATAGAGAATACATTTTAATATGTATAGTGCTATGTCAGATTCTATAAAATATCTGCAAAATAATATTTGAGGAGAACCTACCTCTATTCATGTGCAATTCGACTTCATGGACTATACATGCACTAAATTTTCATCTATGTACATTCTTTAAACTAGACTTTAGGCTTTATAGGACAGATTCCTCACTGATTTTTCCTATCTTGGATGTAAAGTTTAGCTTATTTTCACATCTTATTTTTACTATTATTTTTCTTAATGGCTAATATATTGACATGGTAAGAAACCCAAACAATATAAAGGGATATGCCATGAAGATAAGACTTCCTTCCATTCCTAAACCCCAGTGGCATTTTCTCTCCCTGATAGTTCTCGTTAGCATTTTTCATGTATCATTCTAAGTGTATTCTCTACATATGTGAGTGTATATTTCTATATATTCTTTTTGTCCTTAGTAACATAATAGCATATTTAGGCCACAGTAGAAAACAAAAAGCCCACTCAAACTTGGAAAATTGGAGAACAGTTTCTTTAGAAAGAAATTATCAACAAATAGATGAGTTATTATATAGGGATCACAAAAGGATAGTTTAGTAACCCACACTAGTAGTGATGGAGCTGTTACAACTACAGGCTCTAAGAAAGGAGAAATGTGAGGGTCATGGTTACCTGAACTTGGAAGGAAGAACTCATGTAGGAGAGCAGTAGTGATACAGCTAGCCTGAGGCAGAAAGGGAATGAACAGTCTGATCTCACTCTCCCCTCTTGTCATCCCATGCTGGTGTTACCCACTGGCTAAACCCAACCAGCAGCTAGAGGACCTAGGAGCCCGGAGATGTAGTCCATATAGGTTGGTCTCCAAGGGCAAGGAATGAGCAGAGAAGGATGGATAGTGGATCAGGATAAGCAACTGGAAGACATCTGTCATTCCCTCTTCTGCTCCTTGCTTTTTACAGTTAACAATGTATGTTGGAGATCATTCCATGCATCAGTACATATAGATATCTCCCCCATTCTTTTAAAGGAGGTGATCCATTGCATGGATGAAACATAATTTATTTAATTGGTCTTCTATTGCTAAACATTTAGATGGATCTGTCTTTTATGAACACAAACACTGCAATAAATATGCTGGTACATATGTCTTCGTGCATATGTGTGCTATATCTGTTGTACAAATTCCTAAAATGGAATTGTTCCTTCATTAATTTAGGAGGTCAAAGCGGATTTTGGGGGCTTATTTATCTCAACAGAAAAAAAGATGGAATTATTCTCACATTTGGGCATAAAATTGTCAAAAATTTGTTGTGAGTTCTTATTGCCCCCAAATCCAAATTGTTTATTGCTTAAAAATCTAAATTCATTTTAAATTTTAGAATGGTAGAATAGTGTAGAAGTTAAGAAAAGAATATGTGCTCAGGAGCTGGTGAGCCTGTGCTGGAATCCTGGCCCTGATACATGACCAAGGGCAAGCTGTATAACTTCTCTACGCTCCAGTTTCCTCACCTATAAAATGAGCATGCTGGCAAACCCATCAGCTACCTCAAAGGGTTTTGGCGGGGTGGTGGCTCAAATGAATTGATACATGTAGATCGCTTAAACCAGTGCCTAGCACTACGTAAAATCTTTGCTATTATTATTTTGCAATAAATATCTTTTAAAAGCTGCCTCTTCTTACCACCATTTTTGTTGCTAAGTCTTCTATTCATCATTCACTTGTAGCTTGCAAATACCGGCTTTTCAGATCTTCTCACTCCTCTCTATGCAACTGCTTGTTTTACTTCTTTCAAGATTGTTTCAAACTTTTTTCTTCCAAGCAACCCATTCAAACCGGCCCTAACCTACCGTGAAATGCCAATAGTATATCTATCAGAACTTTTCCATATGTCGTGTTTATCGGCATACTATATTAAACTGTAATGTATATTGCTGCACAAAACATGGCAACTACTACTCTGGTCTACTTGGGATCACGCCACTGGCAAACCCAGTTCTATGTTGATCTTCATGGTAGTAATGAACAATGCTTGTTTGACAAGCATACCTTTCAAAGTCCTTTGCTTGTTTTTACTAACATATACTGGCTGTATAGGATCTGCTAATTTAGCTAAATTTCTCTTCAAACTATTATGTTTTCAGCCTTCACTGTAACTTAGGGTAATGATTCACTTAAAATTACTATTTCCTCTTGCTTATCATCAGAACTAAACTTTTTAAACTTTAAGGGGTACCTCCTAATTCCAGAATTTCAATTTTGATTAAAAAGCTCTTGTTTCCCCTATCAAGACTACATGATTTTGCAAACTTGTATCATTTACTCTCTCCAAAAAGTCATTTCCAGATTTATCCTAATAGTGGTACAGAATAAAATTCAGATGGGCAGAGAGAAGATAGTTTCCTTATTTTTGTTCACTTCATGCTAACGTGAAGCCTACTCTGGTTTATTTATTTATATGATCCAATAATTTTAATGTACCATTAGATACTCCTTAATCTCTAGGAAAATAAAATGCTCAGTCTCTCAAAAAAAAAAGTCAGTCTCCCACCCTTCTGTCCATGTCCTCTCCAACATGGCATCTCAGTTTTTGGAGAGACACTCTCAAACTTGTGTCCACAGGGAAGAAGATGAACCCTTTGATCTCATTGTCACGTGTCCATCTAGGCTGCTACTCACTAAGCTGACTTTTTGTGCCTGAAGTCTGCAGCTGGTACACTGCATAGTCTGAGGTCTCTCTACCTTGTTGGGGCCCAGTAGTGCTTTCTGGCTAGATGGTCAGCCTTTGCTATGGAGTCACACCAGCCTTTCCAGAATGTACCCTTGAAGACCCACTGTATTCATGTCACTCAGGAACTGAGGGAGGCTTGGAAGGACAAACTAAACCCTCTGGCTGCCTAACTACAGTATTTTGGACTGTTAAGTTGGCATAGACCATTCTCCTATTGGTATTTTCCTCAATTTATCTAAATATACCTGCAGACACCTTTCTCTGAAAGGTTACCTCCAAGTTGAAGGGTGGAGTGCAGAGAAAGTGAACACTGAGGCATCTTCCTTCTCCTTCTTCCCCGCTCTCTCCAGCTTCCTAATTTTTCCCATAATACCCTTGGTCTAAAAGGAGTAAGTTGCCCCGTTTCCATTATCTTTGTTCAACCTTAGCCTAATAGGCAGAAGGAATATTCTCTGGGAGAAACAGGGAGAACAACTTGGATCCAGGCTTGGTTCTAGGCTTGGTTCTTAAAATATAAAGACAGAAGAAAGACTAATTTAGACATTCCTCTCCCAAGACAATGGCTTTTTATAATGATTATAAGACTATTTTATTGATATTTTGAAATTAATACTTCATTGATACAAAATTATATTTGGAATACCAGAATCTGCACGTTTTGGATCTTTTTGTAATAATCTTAATTCTCTTTCATAGCCAGCTGACCTCTTCCCTTCCTCCTTGCTAGAGGTTTCCTTGGGTCACCCAGAAAGGAGGTCATGGAACTTACAAAGGCAAAAAAAAAAAAAAGCAGACTATTTCAGAATATTACCTTCAGTACACTTACCTAATTAATTGGTCTATTTGGTAATACTTACATTCCTCAGAGCAAATTAGGTAGAGTCTACTCTTAGATCTTCACATATAATCATTCAGTGACCATTTCCCCCCACCCCTGACCCCAGATCTTTTTCAAGCTTTAACATGTCTTTCTTACCAAGGTACAAAGACTACACTACAAAAAAGTGTTCCTGGTTAAGATGAATTTTGATATCATGCTGTTGGTTGAGAGAAGAGATAATGTCTTACTTTTTTCTGATAATACTTAATATGGTTTGTTCCCTATTACTGATTGTTGACACTGAACATGTGAGAGCTCAAAGCTGATTAAGGTACTTCACAATGGGAAGTCCACTTACTGCAACAGGTGGTTGCAGTTGACATATTGGGGAAGGAGGAATGGTGGAGGCTGGCATTCATTTCCTCATTTACTCTGAACCTCTCTCATCAAGTTATATTAGGTTGAGTAAGGAGTTAGAAAATGGTTAGGAACAGTTGAGATGAAATCAGCCATGCACAGGATTAACTCATCAATTGAAGCAATAACCAACATTTTGACAAGAATATCACAAATATAAAGAAGAAGAAAAAATACTATGTCTTCACCTTAACAAGTGAACTATTTTTATTTTTTATTTTTCCATTCCTGTTCGTATTTATTACTTCATTTGTCATAGATAAAATCTTATTGAAAGTAACACAACATGATTTGGATTTCTCATAATATATTTATGCTCTAATTAAAGACAACTTGACCTTGCAAGATTAAAAAATTTTTTTTTTTTTTTTGCCCTGAGAAAGATATAAGTAGATTAGTTTATATGATTATTGAACTTGTGGTCACTAGCTACTAAGTTGATTAAATTTTGTGCTATTGTATAGATACATAATAATGCAGTGTTGTCTTTTATTTAATTGTATTAGTCCAAAAAGATAGATAACTGAAAATAACAGCTCTGCCTCAAGCTTTAGTCATGAGGATAACTGGCCCAGAAGGTAGAGGGCAGATAACTACCTGGCAAAAAGAGACCATTGATCAACTTGGAGTCTCAAAGCTGACCTCTTCAACAATGAAAATCGGGCATTGTCTAGAAAGAGAAAAGAATTTTCTAAATGCCTTTGCCTCCCTATTTAACATATTACAACCCAGCTTAGAAGACTCCCTTTAGAGAGTTCATTGCCACAATGCACAGGCCTAGGTTGTGGCTGGGTAGAAGACAGATGTGACTTTTAGCCTAAGGGATTAGGCAGGGGAAAAGATGAGCAAGGGACTGAGAACATTGCACACCAGGGTTCTTGTTCTCTTCTCTCCCTCCTCATTGCCTTTCCTAATTCTAACCATAAGAAAATGTGAAATAAGAATGCTGAAATCAGTATTCTGGAAGGATACTGGGTTAAGATGCTAAGATTCTATAACATTTATTTTGGCCTATTTCTCTAGACAGATGATTTTTTGGTTAGAAATCTTCTTTCAGGGGGTCAATCAGAGAAATCAACAACTTTGGCAAAATCTTTAAGACTAATAAGTCAGGACTCTAACTGGCTAGTGTTAAAAAAAATATTCCTTTTTTCACATTAAGAATTTATCACTGTAATTGGTTTAATGTTAAAATAGCTTAATTAGTAGTTGGTGGGGGGAGGGAGTAATTTACCATGACAAATACATAGATAAATTATCTGATATTTCTTTCTTTAAAAATAGAATTAAATTATTTTCTTCTTTAGAAAAAATGCCCATGAGATTATTTGACCAAGTGCAGATGTTTTCAAGCCTTTGTCATTTAGTTATCACATCATTTCTAGTCTTTCCCACCAGTCTTCAAAGATAATTATCATTCTTGAAAATTTTCCTGGCTATATTTGGCCCTTTGCTCTTTGAATTTTTGGCTTATTTGAGGCATAATTGACAGTTTTATGATATTGAGTCTGCCTATCCATGAACATGATATATCTTTTCATCTATTTAGATCTTCCTGCTACATGTCCTCAGTAATAAATTATAATTTTCTCCATTAGAGTTTGCATGTTTGAATAATTTATTATAGTTTCCTTATATTTTTATTCCTACAAAATTTGTAATATTTCCAAATTTTAAATTAACATTGTTGGAGTGTAATTTCCATTCAATTAAATGCAACTATTTTAAGTGTACATTTTGATGAGTTTTGACAAATGTATATGCCCATGTAAACACCCCTCTAATCAAGATATGGAACAATTCCTTCATGATTATTTGCAGTCAGTCCCAACCTCCATCCCAGCCATAGGCAAACACTGGTCTCCTTTTTGTCACTTTGGATTTGTTTTTTCTTTCCTAGAATTTCATATAAATGGACTCATACAGTGTTCATTCTTTTGTTTCTGGGTTCTTTGCTTATCAAAATGTCTTGAAATTTATCCACGTCATTGTGTATGTGGGTAGCTCATTCCTTTTTGTTTCTGAGTAGTAATCATTGTATAGCTATACCACAATTTGTTTATCCATTTAACTGTTGATGGAAATTCGATTGTTTCTACTTTGGAGCTATTAAAAATAAAGCTTTAAGGAACATTTGTGTACAAAATTTTTGTGGGCATTTGGCCCTAATTTTAAGTCCAGAGCAGGAGCATATAAACAATCACTAATGTGGAACAGACCTCAGTTCATCATTATAGTGTGCCTTGGTGTGATTTTTTTGTTTTTATTCTGCTTTGGGTTTATTGTATCTCTGAGTTTATAGTTTTTTTTTTAATTTGGAAAATTTTCACCCAAATATTTTTTTCTGCTTTCCCACTTTCTCTTCTTCAGACTTTCCAATTACCCTGATGTTAGACCATGTTCAATTGTCCCACAGGATATTGAGGCTCTGTTTAAGGTTTTCAACCTTTTCTCCTCTGTGCTTTAGTGTGGATAATTTCTTTTTTATTTCTTCAAGCTTATTGATGTTTTCTCCTAGAGAATGCAATCTGCTGTTAATGTCGTCAGTGAATTTTTCATTTCTGAAGTTGCATTTTTCAGCTCTAGAAATTTCTACTTAAAAAAAAATCTTTCATTGTCTCGTTATGTTTATGTTTTCCTATAAATCATTGAACACACGTGTTATAGCTGTTTTTAAGTCATTATTTGCTAATTCCATCAACTCTGTCATTTCTGAGTTGTTTTTATTGAATTCATGTTCTCCTGGTTTTGTGACATATTTTTCTGCTTCTCTACATGTCTAGTATTTTTTTTTATTGGCTACTACATATTATGAATGCTATACCATTGAGTATTTGGATTTTGATGTTTTCCTTTAAAGAATAATGAGTTTATTTTGGCAGGCAGTTAAGTTACTTGTAGACCAGCTTGATCCTCTTGAGTCTTGTTTTTTAGTTTTGTTAGAATAGGTCTGTATCCCTTACTCTAGGGCTAATTCAATCCTGCTGCTAAGGAGTATTCTTTCTGAGGTCTCTAATGAATGTTCTAGGTGTTCAAAAATGTCTCTTCACTCTGACTAGTGAGAATTCAATTGTCACCTAGCCCTTTGTGATTTCTGGGAATTGTTCAGCTTATAACTTCCTGGTAGTTTTTTGCCTAGCCCCATGAATTCTCATTATATATATATATATATATATATATAGAGAGAGAGAGAGAGAGAGAGAGAGAGA
>RJWJ010018556.1:0-31452 GCA_004363605.1 Indri indri
TTTCTTTAGACACATTTTTCTTCTCATTTTCTTCCATTCTTTCTGGAAAATTTATTATAAAACTTTCTGTTTTAAACTTCGATGTCTTATATTTTTTATTTTTCTTATTATAGAGTTTAGAAAAGTGTTTTGTATCTCTGACTTTATTAAAGTAGGAAGACCAAAGGTAGAATAAAAAGATTATATGTTTCACTAGAAAAAAAAAAATACAGTAAAAAGTTGTCATTTATTGAAGGCTTACTATATACACAGACCTATGTTAAATTCTTTACACCTAATATTTCAATCATCATAACCAACACCCCATGGAGGGAATACCCTTATTTCCATTCTCATTTTACAAATGAAGAAATAAAAGTTCAAGGAAGAGAAGCAATTTCTCCAAAGTTTCACAGTAACTGGCACAGCCGAGATTTAAGCATGGATCTCTTTGCTGCCAAAACCACTTCTCTTAACCACTATGCTGGAATGTCTTAATATCTATATCATTTCAATCCCAACTTTTAAGAATTGTCAGGAAAACCCTAAAATATGTACCAACTTTGCTCAGACGTGATAATAAATCTGGTTTGACCTTCCGTTAGGGTCCAAAGACTTGATCATTTATTAAGCCCACCCAGAGATGACCTATCAATGAACACATACTCCCAGGTACTGATTTAGGCTTTGGTATTTGAATGAGAAAGGTAGATAAATATTATTACTTGAAGTCCTACAACTCTCTAATGTTAAATATTTCTGTAATATTTCCTCTGGGCTTCTCTCAGCAGTGATGTATTTTTTAGCATTCCTACATTTTTTGCCACTTTAATCTGTTCTGAATAGGACAATATTCTCAGTCGGTCAAAAGTGCCATTTCTTTTTACAGCCAAGGTTTTGCACAATGATACTAAATAATGTAAATGATGTTTGATTTGATGACTGCTTTATGCTTTCTGCAGCCTCTAGTGGGATGAGACACTTGGGCTTCCCCTGTAAATTTTGCCAGCTCCTCAATCTGGTGCGGCTATCAAATTCTCCCCGGGAAAATTTAAATCTCTGTTTAAAACATTAACTTCTTCTTCATTTAATTTTTTTATTGCTAAAGGTTTACAGCTAACTTTATGGCCCTGGGATGATTAATTTTTAATGGCTTTCTTTTTTTATTCTTTGATCAACTTCCTCCATTTTCAATTTGAATGCAATAGTACTTTTCTAAAAAGCATTTGTTACTTGCTGGTTTGCATATTTCAGGCAACCAGAGGTGGTTGAGGCAGAGCGGAAGGCAGGCATTCCTGCCAAGAGTAACTGAAAGATCCACAGTAACTCTATGCCTTTCATGTGACTCCTGTTGATAGCAAAACCTTCTAGCATCAGTAAATCTTCCAGCTCTAGGTCTTGGCAGGCAATGAATTCCCTGAGAGGGTTATCGTACTAAATCCTGTCATTGTCATGCATAAGGTACGATTGATTGAGTCACATCTTTCAAACTACTGAACCATCATTAGGGAAAACGAATAGGTGAAACATACCTTAAAATCAATTCCTATCTTTTTCGACTCACCCACCAAAAAAAGCAAAGCCAAAAGAAAATGAGGATTTGTTTTGCAAGTCAAAAAGTCCCCCGCGTTTTATATTGACACAGAACACAGCCACTTAAAATGATGTAGAACATTTAATGACATGGAAAAAATGTTCCTATATATTCAGTGAAAAAAAGCAGGTTACAAAACAGTGAGTATAGTATGATTAATTTTTTTAAAAGGTACGTTTATGCATAAAAAGATGGAGAAAATTTATAATGTTTCTCTCTGAGGATGATAGAAATGTGTATTCTTATTCTTCTTTGCTTCTGTTTTCTAAGTTTTCTACATGATTACACATTGCTTTTGTAATTTAAAAATGTTATTTAAAATAGAAGTTACTTGAATTTGTGATAATAATTGAAATTAAATAAATAACCACAGACCATGTTCTTGAGAATGTAGAGGAGATGTGAAAGATGTCAAAAATAAACTAATAATAATATTTATCAGTACATTTAGAGCACGGATAGTGTTATCCACGTTTTATAAGAATGAAAATCAAGAATCAGAAAAATTACATAAATTGCCTAAGTTTGTGTAGATCATCAGGATCAAAGCAGATAAATCCCAGATCCCTGTGACTTAAATATTTTTGCCAAACTTCACTGTGCCAAACTCCCTTAATTGAAGTACAATTCTACAAACAACTGAGCTACCACATAAATTCTGGGTTTTTTATAGAGGAGAAGTAATGACTCCCAGCCCCAGTGCTAAATCAAGAGCATATTTCTAAACCATTTTTATTCTTGCTTTTTAAAAAATGTATGTGCAAGTATAAAATAATATATTAATTCTCTCCATTACAATTTATGAGCATGTTACAGTTTATGATGCATTTTTCACATCCCCTCTTCTCCCTTTTTGATTTATTCGCTATGTAACTATAATATCAGATATTATATTTAAATATTTAACAACCTATGTAGAAAAATAAATTAATACATAAATAAAAAATTAAAACTTCCGTTCCTACTTTGTCTCTAAATAAACCAAACTATATATATTTATAGAACTGGTTACCGGGTGATATAAGTTGTAAAAAAAAAAACGTCTAATAAAATAATTTCGACCAACATTATAAATTACTGGTATCATCTTCTGTTTGTAAGGCTGCCATTAGCTGACATTTAGCCCCTGTCGGAGCCACAATTTGACAGAAAACCACAATCATACTCTTCTAAATTGATGATCATTAGATCATTTGTAATCCTAAATTGTGATTGCCTCTTGCCATCAGCAATGTTGTTTTATGGTGCTGAACCCTCTCTCAGCTTCTGCTGAAGCAACAGCAATCACATTCAAATTTTTTGCTAGTTCTCATAATAATCTCTAAATATTTTACATATTCAATGGCTCTATAATCAACTAAGTTTCAGAAATCATTTGTTGGCATGCCGTAGTTAATTAGGTCAAATCTAAGCCTTCCAACACTGGAGACTCAGGACTGTCTGCATCTGAATCCTGACTATGCTATCTGTGTTTTAAATAACCTCCATTTCCTCATCTCCAAAAAGGGGATTATGGTGGTTAGAAGAGTACTCAAATAAGTCACTGTATACGGTGTCTGGCACAGAAGCCCCATGCAAAAATCAGCTCTCGCTTTTATTAAAATGAATATTATTGATGCCCATGAGAGTGGGTGTTGTGTAGATTTTGAAAGATTTATCTTGTTAAACAAACAAATCTGTTCATGCGTACTAGCTCCATCCATCCCCACAGCCTTCCTCTTATCTCAGGAGTGCCCAACGTGCAGGGAAGCCTGCGGCCTCTGGCCATTGTTGCAGTATCCACCACTTCTGTCAGGGTTGGGCACCCTCTGCTGCAATGGAGCGTGACCTGAGATCTGGCACAGGTGGCATTTGTTTGTCTCAGTGTCAGCACCATCACCAGAAGTTCTATCTCCCCTACTAAGATCTGAGCTTGCTCTGACATGGACAAAATTCAGGAACAGAGCCAGGGGACAAGAGCCAGGCAAGTTGGCTGGCAGGCACAAAGGCAGCTCCCCAGTGGTACTCACTCCCCCAAAGCTTGGGCTAAGGCTGGGTAGCAAGTGAATACAAGGTATAGAAGTCTGTGGTCCTAAGAGGCACTGATGGGCACGCCCCTTTGATGGTTAATTTTAGGTATCAATTTGACTGGATTAAGGAATACTTAGAGAACTGGTAAAGCATTATTTTTGGATGTGTCTGTGAGGGTGTTTCTCAAGAAGATTGGCATGTGACTCTCAGCTCTCCCACTACCCACTTTGGCTCCCCAGTTCACGAAGACTATGCTTAGCCACATTCTGCCATTCTTCCATTCATCAAATGTAAACCCGAGTACCCACTATGTACCTGGCATTGTAGTAGCAAAGATGTAAATAATCATAATCAAAGTGAAATAAAATAAATGTAAAGTAGGAATGCATGCAATGTGACTTGGCAAGGAAGGAGACAGTTTCCTGGAGAAGATCTCTTTGCTGGGACTTTAATTCAATAGAAAGACTCATTAGAATGGTGCTTTTGAGAGCTCAGGCTTTGAATGCAAACAAACCTGGTGCATTAGTCAGGATTCTCCAGAGTTATGAAGGCTGAGAAGTCCCACGGTCTGGAGATCCAGGAGACTGGTGGTATCGTTCTAAGAACCAGAGAGCCGATAATGTAGGTCCCAGTTGAAGAAGACTGATGTTCCAGCTCAAGTGGTCAGACAGAGAAAGTGAATTCCCCTTTTCTCCATCTTTTTGTTCTACTCAGACCTCAATGGATTTGACGATGCCACCTACATGGAGGTGGGCCATCTGCTTTACTCAGTCCTCCAATTCAAATGCTAATCTCACCTGGAAACACTCTCACAGACACACCCTAATAATGTTTAATCCAGACACCTCGTGCCCTGGCCAAGTCAACACATAACCGTCATACCTAACATGGAATTATTAACAACCAGGATAGGGTATCAGTGTAATAGAGATAGAGAACTTCTTTGAAGGAAGAAATTTGGCTGCAGTTAGATAAGAAAGGATGTGTAAGTTTTAAGCAGGCCTTTTTATGTCTCCCTGGCTCTAGTCTTATTCCCTTCCAATCCAGTGAAAGTTGCGATCTTTCCAAAGAACAGATCCGATGATAAGGTCATTTCTTTGCTGAAATCCCTCTTCTCCTCCAGAACCCACCAAAGCCCAGGTGCGGCTCGCAAGTCTCTCTGCTACTGCTAGCCTCATGTGCTGAGAACCTGCAGCTTGCCTCCAGGTCAGAGCCTCCCAGCTTCATTCCAGCCACCCTGCGTTTCCCCAGAACACTATGATCATTCGTGCCTTTGCACAAGCTTTCCCCAATGCCTGAATGCTCTTCTCCTGGCCCTCCACTTTTTCCCACATGTTGAAAGCTAAGTCTCAATTCAAGACCCAGGTTCATTGTGATCTCCTTGGGGAACCTTTCCCAGGCCCCGGAGGCAGAGCTAATACTACTTTTTCTGTACTACCAGCACTCAGAGTGCTTAGCAATACCATGACTCTTAGGACTTTGGCTCCCCCTTAAGGACAGCAACAACATGTTTTCATTTCTGAATGCCGGGTACCTAACAAGGGGTTCACAAACTTTTTATTGCAAAGGGCCTGATAGTAAATATTCTAGGCTTCGTGGGTTGCATGGGCTCTGTTACAACTACTCAACTCTGCTCCTGCGGTGTGAAACAACCATATATAATGGTAAAGGAATGGGTATGGCTAAGTTCCAATAAAATTTTATTTAGTTTGCAACCCTGGACCCTAACAGAATTTCCAACACACAGTAGCTGTAGGTGAGTGCCTAGTGAAGCAGGATTCCTCTTCCCCTTATTTTGAAGGGAGGGTGGAGCCCAGCTCTACTGACTGATAGATCTTTCACCCTTCCCCCATACTAACTGAAATATAAATCTTGAAGTTTGCTAGAAGGGATGGAAATGTGCATAAGAGCAAAGAGACTTTCTGAGAGGTAAAGTTTCAAGACTTTAATCTTCTTCCTCTCAGATTTGAAGGTATTGAAACATCAAAACATGTAGGGGAAGATCTAGGATGTCCCTGATAAAGGCCTATTGGCAGGAAAGATCTAACAAGTCCCCTGGGTTAAAAATCACCATGAATGCATAGGAAGACATTGTTTCTGAATTTGCCAAAAGGCTAACCCCAGACCGTCCCCAAACCATGTATTCTAGCAACATATGTATTTATAATCCTCAGGCAATGTGTTGAGGTAATCAAAAAATCTGGCTAGAGAAACTATTCTACTGAGTCAACATTGCCATAGGGCACCTGTACCTAAGTATTACTCAAGACATATTTTTCTTCTAATCCTTTCCGCGCTATGTCACAAGTCAGTCTCCCCCCAATCTCTATGGACTGGACCTCACAGGAGTCAGCTTTTTTATGAAGCACTAGACACCAGCTGCATGCACAGTAGAAAGCAGGCTTTTGGTCAGAAAAATAGAACCTGAACTGACCATCTGGATTCAGTTAGCTCCCAAGGTTCTTGTGCCCATCCTGAGAAGAGCATCCTCAAAGAGAAAGACCATATTTCTTACTACTCTAAGCAGACAGGATAGTAACTATTGCATATTGATGCAACCCTGTCAAATGACATCTATTTGCCCTAACAAACTAATAGTGCTGGGTCCCCCTAATTACGAATTTATCAGTGAATTTTTTGTATGAAAGGGTGAATGAATGAATAATGGAACATGTGAGCAGTACCGGAAACCTATTTAGACCTATCTGTTTGAAACAGAATTCCAAATCTTTGGCTTCAAAAGGCTTTAAATCAAATGCCCCTGATAGCTCCCTCTGGCCTGACTTCCTACACATGCCTTGTATGATTTTGTGCAACACGATGTGAAATATACAGCAACCTGGTTACATGAGAGTTGACACAGCTAACAGCTTTTAAAAATTTCTTTTTCACCCTTGATGGCCTCAAGTTCACAGTCCACAGACCCCTGCAATCCAAATATCACCACAGTGATACTTTAGGCATAGCATTCAATATCTTTCTCCGAAACTGTCAAGACCAAAGCAGTGACAGTGTTACATTTCATCACAGTACATCTATCAAGTATAATCCAATTGCTGTGCTCAGTGGCCACTAAATCTGTCAATCAGGCTTCACAGACTTCTCCGAGCCACCTACCCCTTCACGCCCCCAGCCTTCAATGCCAGGAAAAAACTACACCACGCTCTGTCAAAGGAAATCATATAAATATTAAAAAGGCTGAAGGGCTGATCAGAAGAGACATTTGATATTACAGGATTTGTAAATCAATTTATGAACTGTGTGATATATGGTATAGGAATCAAGAGGCAATAACCATTTTATGGGGGAAGATAATAAACCTGTCAAATGCTCTACCCCTATGTGCATAAGAGACTGTTCTGGTGCCAAAAAATGATGCTGTCGCAGACCTCGTACAGCCAAGCTAATGCATTGCTAATTTTACTATTAGTACTGTCTTTTTAATAGTCCCCCTCCAAAAAAGAATTTCATTTTTCCTGACATTTCCAATGTGGTCGTTTACACAGCTGGGTAGAAGTAACTTCCTCTCAGCGGGCTAGCAAAGATTTGTGCCTCAATTTTGACACTCATTTTGCATCCCAGAATCCCTGAAACCAGCATTCCCAGGGGCCTCAGCATGTGTTTTTAATCACTGGTCTCTGTATCCCCATCAGGTGCTTTTCAGTGTTTAAATACTCTTCTATTTTTCCAGAAAGTCATGTGAAATGCCATTCTGTGACACAGCAGTATAAGTGCTCCAGAGACTTCATCAAAACACACAGAACAAATGTTTCAACACACGAAGAGTGCTGGCTACACAGGAGTTTCTGCCGCATTCAGAATCATGCTTTATGGACAGAATACTATCAGCTTTCAGCAATATATCCTGTCTATTTTGGTGTTTTGACAGTTTCAGTAGGTATCAGGCTAAATGTATATATGGGCCTTAGACATTCACCTTTACTATTTGACCTTGGACAAATCACTGCTCCACGCAGAGGATCCATCTAAGCAATAGGGATGCTGACACCTGCCATTTTACCTCACAGGATGTGAGTAGTGTCAAATGATAAAATAGATCCAAATGCATTTTTTAACTATACAAATAAAGCAAAATAATACAGTAGATAGAATGGGGGCTCTGGAGCCAAATAACTTCAGTTAGAATCATGACTCTTTTTTGTACAAT
Organism: Indri indri; assembly: GCA_004363605.1. Lineage (NCBI taxonomy): Eukaryota > Metazoa > Chordata > Mammalia > Primates > Indriidae > Indri > Indri indri. The sequence continues at coordinate 7,752 of RJWJ010018556.1, forward strand.
AGGAGACATTTACTTCCTCTCTCTGAGCCTCAGTTTCCTCACCTGTACAAGAGGACAATAATAATTATCTCATAGGGTTCTTATAAGCAAGTATTCTGCTTGGTGCCTAGTAGGTACATAATACATGAGTTCATAACCAGAACACACTCACTATCCTTGCCCTGCCTGCAGACATTCACCCCAGCCCTTCTCTTCACACATCCACTAAAATGAAAGTCAAGTCCAAACCAGTGATCAAACAGGGGCTTTGTGCATCATCTTTCAGGCCCTACACACATACCTCAAAGCATTCTCCCAGAGCAATGAATGCACCACCAAATTGAGAGGGTATTTCACAGAGGGAAGCAGTGTTGAACTCCATGACCATTCTTTTGAAAAGGGCCAGAGCATCAGTCATACCAGGCCAAATGGACAGACAGGAACATGCTTTGCCACTTCTTTGAAGATGTCAACTAGATCTGAAAGGCTGCAAACAGCATCACTTAAGGGCTCTTCAAAGCTTCCAAAGTGTTAGCCATTTTACACCACCCTTTGAAATGAGAAACATCTCATTAGGAGAAACTACTGTCAACATGATAACAAAACAGAATGTGTAATTCATCTTTGGACCCAATCATGCTGATGACTATTTTGATTTAGCTTCTTTTTGAATCAATTTCCCTAAAATATCCACAATGAATTACAGGAAAGAGTTCGTAGTGTCCTGGCAAAGCAAGCATTACATTTAATGATATGAGATGCTACTTATTCAGTAGCTTGCATTTGCATATGCTGGAAGGCTACTTCAATGTCATTCTGAGGAAGGGCCCTTGTGATTGTTCCCATTTTGCAGATGAACAATTTGATAGCAAGCAATTAATTAAGGTTACTTAACTAATTTGAATACCCACTTCAGGTGACTTTGTCCAAGATTTAGCCAAATGACCTTGGAGTCAACTAACCTCTTTCAACCTATTTATTCATTAATTATATTAAGAGATTGTATTGAGATCATCTCTAATGTCAAAAAAACGTTATTTTTAATTTTCTGACTTCTCTCAAGTCATAACTAGGAAAAAGGCTAGTTACAAATCCAAGTGGGCAAAAACCACAGAAACACAATTTGTACCAGCATGTCCAATAAAAACTTCCTACAATGGTGAGATTTTCTCTGATTCACTGTCTAAGATGACAGCCATTAGCCACTCATGACTAGTGAACACTTGAAACGTGGCTAGTAAAACTAAAAAAACTAAATTTTTATTTCATTTTAATTAATGTAAATTAGAATTTAAATAGCCACGTGCTGCTATTGGCTATAGTATCGGACAACACAGGCCAAGTCAAAAAAGTGAATTTCCTGGTAAGTCTGTGAGAGGACTGATAAGGAGAAAGAAGGAACTGGAATTCCTAGAATGTAAGGGACTGCTGTTTCATACTATGGCTATAGTGCAAAAAATTCCATGACAGAAGCCCTAAACCAGGTGAGCATATTCCCACCTCATCCCTTTCAGATAAAACTATTTATTTTTATCTCCAGTAAGGAAGCTTCTTGTAACAGCCTCTTGGGTAAGAGGTCTACTCACACAGAGTTACCATATAATATACCATTCAAATTGTGGTACTTTTGACAGCAAAAGTGGTCATTATTAATAATTACGCTGGGAAAACAGGCATAGACAAGGACCACGCCAGGCAAACCTGGATATACAGTCACCTAAATTTACAAGATCCTAAAATTGCAGATTCTCTGGCACCCAGAACCCTCAAAGGCTAAGTAAAGTATGCTCTATAAAGTATTTTACAAATGTAGTCCATGAACCTCCCACAGAATCACCTGGGGTGCTCTTAAAAATGCAGATTCCTGGGTCCATGTTAGAACTAATAACCAAAAATCTTTAGAGGAGCGGCTTCAAAATCTGAATTACTAAGTACAATACAAACCAAAATATAGAGAAAAACACTGTCTAAAAGATTCTATCCTATGAAACAAAATTTAATGTTACCAAGAGATAATTGGGTGTGGGCACTATTGTCTCAAAATTGTGTTAACGATGCCATCTGTGACCTGTCTTTAACCAGCATTGTCCATGACCCGTGTGTAGGTGTGCCCATACTCCAAAATGTTCTCCTAAGCAAAGGGGCAGCAACAAAGGGCAATGCACTGTGCCCACTCTGATCCTTGATGTCTGTAGATTCTTCTAACGTCTGCCCCCTCAGATTGATTACTATAGGGATATGGGAAACACCCCAAAATTTATTTATTCTTCCCAATCTGTCTACGGGTAGGGTATAGAGAGAAAGAACTAAAACAACCAAACCAAAAATAATGCAAATAGAGGGAAGTAATTCAAACAGCCTGATGGGATGCTAGCATGTAAAACATGTGAAGGCAAGAATTGCTGTTTGTCTTGTTTACTGTGTTACTCCCAGTGCCTGAAACATAGCTGACACTCAATACATATTTGTTGTACGAACAGACATGGTGGAGAAACAGAAAAGAACCCATTCAGATAGCACAATTAGGTCTCTCTAAGGCAGTAACCTTATAACTAAGAGTTTTATGAAAAGGAGCCAACCAAGAAAGACCATGGCAAAGAACTTTTTTTGCAGATAAAACAGCAGATACAAAGGCCCTGAGGTTAGAACAAGCTTGTACTGTTCAATGAACAGAACAAAGTCCTGTGGCTCAGCATGGTGACCAAGTGGAGAGTGGGACTAGGCGAGGTCAGTGAGATAGGCTGGGACCAGATCATACAGGACCTTTTGAGAAGCCAGTGGTTCCCAAGCAGGGAAGATATATGATCTGGTTTACGATTTATGAATTTACTTTAACTGCCCTGCAGAGAATCGTCTGTGCAAGCACACAAGTGGAACTAGGAAGACCCACTAGGAGGTCCTCACAAGACTGCAGGTAAGAGATACTGGAGATATAGACTAGGGTGGCAGGCAGAAAAGATGGGGAAAAGTGGGCAGATAATGGATGTATTTTAGAGGTAGAGCTGGCAGGAGTCACTGAAGGTTAGTGTGTGGGTGATAAGGCAAAGAAAGAAATACAGACAGTGAGTATTTTCCGTGCCACTTTTCAGTGAGTTCAGGTTCACGTTCATGTGCTCTGAGGACATATCTGTGCACGTGTCTGGACTAAAGGTGCCCTGCTCAATCACACCTCCCAGGAAAAGAAAAGACTGAACCTTCACCCTAAGAATGGAAAGGTCCATACTGTCAAAATCATAAGGACACTTGCCGGGTTTGGAAATCTGTATTCTCAGCCAAGAGGCCTTTTACCTTCCTTAATCAAAGAGTTATGGCCACAGGTCTAACAAACCTCACCCATGGGGACATTCTCCCTCCTCAGCCAACTTAGGGAAATGGAGTTTTGATTATTAAAGAAACAGCTGCTAGATAAGTGCAAGAAAGTAGCAAGTAGGGAGCAGGTTCTGGACATAATTCACAAGACAAAGATGTGAAGACAGTCCAGATGGTATCCGGGAGGTAGCACTGAGATGGAGGGGAGAAGGTGCCCAAAGCCACGGTCAAGATTGGGAACCAAGACACTGTAACTGAAGAAATGTCCAAAGTTAAAGGATTCTGAAATATGAAGAGGAATCTCCAGGGTGACCCAGTGGATTTTACCAGATGGCTTAAATAATTCCTGGGACCTTGCAGCTTTGTACCCTTGCCTCAAAGTCACTCACATCACCTGGTCTGACCATCACCTCAGCAACAGAAAGAATAAGGGGAGGATGAAAGTGTTTTCTATCAATACCAAATTAATTATAGAAAACAGCCTCTGTTTTTGCACTGCTGATTTCATCACATAATCATGTTTAAAGCAATACCTCTTTCAACAGAAATGAATAAAATTGGATACTGCCAATATGTCACCTTTGTGTATGAAAAGGACTCAGCTGATATTTGAAGGATGTTTCTACTGATTGCCTATTGTCATAGCATGAGATTAGAGGGGAGAGAAAGTATGGCTTGTGATTGTTACAGCCATGACAAGAAAGGCCTCCAGTCACATCTTATTAATTTACTGTGGAACAGAATGTCACATTGACATTTCAAATTATCCTGTTGCTTTGTTCACAGGATTATTTTGAGCTTAAACTCATTGAGTTTCTAGCTTGGCTATTTATATGAACTACAACTCTAATCTTCTGATGTCTTGACCTGCACACAAGACCAGATTTTACTATTTATAAAAATGATTAACTGCCCAGTCTTTGGAGTCAAACAGAACTAGGTTCAAATATTCCTTGCTCTATTTCCTAACTGAGTCTCTTTGGGCAAGTAATTTATCCTCTCTGTACCTTAGTTTCCTCATTTGTGATAAGAAAATTAAAATCTACCTTAGATCTACCTTACATATGTTTCCTCTGAAGATTAAATGAGATAATATACAAAAAAGCATTTAAAACTATCAAAAAAGGGATTTGGGGAAGATGGGCAATTACCGATGTCACCTGTTGGACCATCCTGGCGGGAAGGCAGGATATCGGATAAAGGAGAGGGAAGAAGACTCACAGCTCAGGTGTGGATCACAGAGAGAGGCGACAGAGATGGCGGGGGACCACATGGAGAAAAACTGTGAAGCCAAGAAGGAAGAAGATAAAGAGGAGAAGATCTCAGCAAGATCAAACCCAGAGAGGTTTAGAGCCCAGTGAAAGGGTAAGGGGGATTCCCATCCCCCTCCTGTGTGCCTTCGGTGAGCAGCAGGACACTAAGTTTACTGAAGGCTTTTCCACTCTCCATGAGCCCAGGCACAGTGGAAAATAAGGAATAGTGGGGTGAACCAGCAGGTCCCAGCAGTTTGGGCACTCTGTGAGGGGATCCCGCCCCCCCAGGAGAGTGCCATGAGATGCCAGAGTGCCAGCTTTCTCCCATCTAAACACTTTCTCCCCTGCACCTCCCGTACCCACTGCAACTGAGAAAGCAGTTTGAGTTCAGGCTGACCTGGAGCTGCACCCCCCGCCCCACCTGTTACAACCACAAGCATAGTTTGAGCCCGGAAGTTCGCCAATGGCCGCTTCTTTCCTGCTGGCATGCATCCCACGCTGTGGTCTCCACAGAGAGTGGGGCCCACCCCTCTTCCCTTGAGGATTTGTGGTGGAACAGGGGTGTACAACTTAGGGACTTGCTGCCCACCAGCATTTTGCAGGGTCCCACACCAGTGGCTTAGAGAAGCAAGTCAGTCCTGGTGCCCCCCTGGATGTGAGAGGGGCACAGGAGGACACAGAGGAGGAATCTGAGAGCTGGACTTGTGTGGCAGGGAAACCCACCTGGACACATCCAATGGGGAGAGTGTGGGGAGGGGCTGAGAAAAGGGGATTTGGAAGTGCACCCATCCCCCCTGCTAGAGAACTGCAGGGATAAGGGTGTGGCATTTAGAGAGGAATAGCCTAGCCCTTGGTTCCATGGCAACCAAACACCTCACATTCAGGTGCACTGGCTGACCAGGTGCTGCGGCCCCTCCCCCGACTCATTATAACGTGGAGAGCAGTTTGAGCCAAGAAGTTCGTGAGCAGCCATTTCTCTCCAGTGGGCACATACTCCAGGATGAGGTACCCACAGATAGAGAGGCCTACACATCTTCCTTTGAGGACTTGTAGTGGAAAAGGGGGTGCACAATCTTGGAACTCCCTGCCCACTGGTATTTCACAGAGATGCAGGGTAATGGGTCAGACACACAGACTGGGGAGAAGTTTGAGAGCTGGACCCAGGTGGTGAGGGAGCACATGTGGATGAATTGATGGGAGTGTGCTGTGGGTATCCAAGGAGTGACGATTTTGGGGAGCACCCACCCTTACCTGCAGAAAAACTGAGCTACTGGATAAGGGCGGAAAGATCCCAGCATGAGACCATAGCAGTCAAGTGTATAGGCCCCTCCCTCACGAACAGCCATCCTGGTTTAAACAGTTTGTCCTGACCCTCTTATCAGAAGTTCCCCCTAGTGGACAGAAAAGCAACTTCTGAGCCCCACCAAGGCTTTGCAAAGCTTTCAGGTTCCTGCAAACTAGCCATGATCTGCCTTGCTCCTCCTCCAACCTCAGTGGTGGTGAACAAGCAACCTCCTGGGAGCTACAGGGTACATCCTAAAGCTTGGGGCACTGAAGTACTACACCTAGGAAACCAGAGTCTACCATGGGCACAAAAGAACATCTCGGCAGCTGACTCTTTCACACAAACATCAAGCAATGACAGAGAGAATAACTATATAGCTCATCATAGCATCTTCCAAGTCAAGCATACAGGTTGTGGCTGATTCATATGCACAAGTACCACCCGCCGTACCTGAGATTAAGCTGGAGGACTCAACACAATTCACACTGCTGGGAAGACAGAAGAACAGAGGCAAACTGAGAGGATGATCAAACCTGTCTGAGCACTCAATAGAAAACTCAGGACCAGCACCCTTCTCCCTGCTATGGTCAGGGACTGACTGATCTTTGGGGTCCTAGGAACAGGCCTGCAGGCCAGACCCATTACCCCCAGGACTCAACTGAGAGGCCAGATGAGAAGGAATCAATGAAAGAAGTCTGGAAATATGAAAAATCAGAGTGAAAGGACAAACCCAAAAGGAAACAACAACTCTTTACCAATGGATACCAACCAAAATGAAAATATCCAAATGACAGATAAAGAATTCCAAATGTGGATTATAAGGAAGCACAATGAAATACAAGAGACAATGCAAAACCTGCACAAAGAAACCACAAAAACAATACAGGAAATGAATGAAAAATTCATTAAAGATATTGAATTATTTTAAAAAATATAATAGAACACCTGGAAATGACAAATTTCATTCAAGGAAATACAAAACACAGTGGAAAGTTTTAAGAATAGACTACACCAGGCAGAAGAAAGAATCTCAGAGCTTGAAGACAACACCTTTGAATTAAACAAGTCAGTCAGAGATAAAGAACAGAGAAATAAGAGGAATGAACAAAGCCCACAAGAAATATGGGATTATGTAAAAAGGCCAAACATAAGAATCATAAGCATCCTTGAGGGTGAAGAAAACACACAGGGTTGGAAAACTATTTAAGGGAATAATTGAGGAAAACTTCCATGGTATTGCTAGAAATTTAGATATTGAGGTACAAGAAGCATAACAAATACCTGGGAGATTCATCGCCAAGAAGCAATCACCAAGACACATAGTCATCAGACTGGCCAAAGTTAACATGAAGGAGGAACTCCTGCAAACCATAATGTGAAAACATCAGGTAATTTACAAAGGAAAACCCATCAGGCTAACTGCAGACTTCTCAACTAAGACCTTACAAACCAGCAGGGACAAGAGCCCCATCCTCAGTTTTCTTAAACAGAATAATGTCCAGCCTAGAATTTTGTATCCTGCAAAACTAAGTTTCATATATGAGGGAGAAATAAAGATTTTTTCAGACAAGCAAACACTGGGGAAATTTGTCAAGACCAGACCTGCCCTACAGTAAGTACTCAGACCTACATTATACATTGATCAGCACAATAGACACCCACAAGTGCAAAATCACCCAAAGGCTAAAGCTCAGAGCCCTTATAAAATAATAGCTCAAGAGGTAAAACAAAGCAATAAGGTTCTACACAACAGGATAAACAGAAATGCATCCCACTTGTCAATCCTTTCAATGAATATGAATGGCTTGAACTCCCCACTCAAGAGACATAGGCTAGCTGAATGGATAAAAAAGAATAAAAGCTGAGTATCTGCTGTCTCTAGGAAACACTTCTAACCCACAAGGACTCATTCAGACTCAAGGTGAAGGGATGGGAAAAAATATTCCATGTAAATGCAAATCAAAAGAAAGCAGGTATAGCCATTCTCATATCAGATAATATAGACTTCAAATCAACAAAATGTCCATACTACCCAGAGTGACTTACAGATTCAATGTAATCCCTATAAAAATACCAACATCATTTGTCACAAATCTAGAAAAAATTCAACACTTCATTTAGAACCAGAAAATAGCCCAAATAGCCAAAGCAACCTTAAGCAAAAGGAAAAAATCTGGAGGCATCATTTTACCAGACTTTAAGCTATACTACAAGGCTATAGTAACCAAATCATCATGGTACTGGCACAAAAATAGTGATACAGAGACCAATGGAACAGAACAGAGAACCCAGATATAAAACCCTCTACATATTGCCATCTGATCTTTGACAAAGCAGACAATAATATATACTGGTGGGAAAGAATCCCTGTTCAATAAATGGTGCTGGGAAAATTGGATAGCCACATGTAGAAGACTGAAATAGGATCTGCACCTCTTACCACTCACAAAAATTAATTCACAATGGATAACAGACTTAAACCTAAGACAGGAAACCATAAGAATTATAGAAGAAAATGTTGGGAAAACTCTTCTAGAAATCAGCCTAGGCAAAGAATTTATGAAGAAGACCCCAATAGCAATCACAGCTACCACAAAAATAAATAAATGGGACTTGATTAAATTAAAAAGCTTCTGCATAGCCAAGGAAACAATCAACAGAGCAAACAGACAACCTACAGAATGAGAGAAAATACTTGTATGTTATACATGCAATAAAGGGCTAATAACCAGAATCTACAAAGAACTCAAGCAAACCAGCCAGAAAAAATCAAGCAATCCCATTAAAAAGTAAGCAAAAGACATGAACAAGAGCTTTTCAAAAGAAGATAGAAAAATGTCCAATAAACATGAAAAAATGCTCAACATCACTAACCATCAGGGAAATGCAAATCAAAAACACAATGAGATATTACCTAACCCCAATGAGAATGGCCTTTATCAAAAAGTCCCAAAACAATAGATACTGGCATGGATGCAGAGAGAAGGGAACACTCGTGCATTTTTGGTGGGACTGCAAACTAGCACAAACTCTATAGAAAATAGTATGAAGACACCTCAAAGAACTAAAAGTAAACCTACCATTTGATCCAGGAATCCCACTACTGGGTATTTATCCAAAGGAAAAAAAGTCATTCTATCAAAAAGACACTTGCACTCGAATGTTTATTGCAGCATAATTCACAATCACAGAGATATGGAATCAACCCAAGTGCCCATCGATTCATGAGTAGATTAATAAAATATGGTATATGTATACCATAGTGTACTACTCAGCCATAAGAAAAATGAAGTAATACCTTTTGTAACAATCTGGATGGAACTGGAGACCATTCTCCTAAGTGAAGTATTGCCAAGAATGGAAAAACAAATACCACATGTTCTCACTATTAAATGGGAACTAACCAAACAGCACTCATGTGCACAGGAGGAAGTAAAACTCATTGAAGTCAAGCAGGTTGGAGGGGGGAAGTGGGGATGGGTGAAATCACACATAACAGGTACAATATACACTATCTGAGTGATAGGCACACTTATAACTTTGTCTCAAGCAGTGCAAAAGCAATCCACATAACCAAAACATTTGTACCCCCATAATATTCTGAAATAAAAAAATTATTTTGAAACCCTCAAAAATAAATAAATAAAACTATTTAAAAAGGCAACTAGTAACAAAATAATAACAATAAAAACAGCTAACATTTTCATCACTCCCCAGTTGCCAGGCCTTTAACTATATACTTTAAATATATTTACCAACTTAATTGTCACAGCACCCCCTCAATTAGACAGTATAATTATTCTCTCCATTTTACAGATGAGGACACTGAGTGCTCAAAGGCTAGATTATTTGCTAGGAGAGTAGCCGAGCAATCTGGCTTCAGAGCCTGTGCTTATGCACTCTGCTGTTTTGCGTCTATCTGGATTTCTTGACATAGGTACCTACCCAACTTTAGATATCCAGCCCAGATGTCACCCTGAAATCCAAGCTCACATATCCAATATCCAAATGCTTCCTTATCATTTTGCCCTCAATCTCTAACAGACCCTCACATTTAACAAGTCCAAACTCAACACAGTATTAAATGAGTTTCTTATTCTCCCCTGGAAACCCGTGCTAGCCCCTCAGTTTATGTCAGTTCCATCCTTCCAGAAGCTATCAGTCATCCTTCATGCCTCACTTTCCCTCACACCACACATCCACTCCATTAATAAATAATTGTTGGCTCCATCTTCAAGATATATCCAGAACTCAACCACTTCTCACCACCTCCTCTATACCCCCCTGATGAGACACCACCATCTCCTACAAATGGCTGTGATCGCCTCCTGATAGGTCACTCCAAGTCTGACCTTGTGCCCCTTCAGTCAATACGCAACATCTCAGTACTCACTCGCCCAGGATGAAAGTCAAAATTTATACAATGGCCTACAAGGCCCTGCATATTCTGAGCCCTGCTATCATCTGTGACCTCATTTCCTACTCCTTTCCCTCTCTCTTTCTCTGTTCCAACCACACCAGGAACATAGCACCCCAGGGCCTTTGCACTTACTATTGCCTCTCCCTTGAATGTTGTCCTGCCAGATACTGACATGGTGCCCTCTTTTACCTCTGGGTCTCTACTAACTGAATCTTTTCAGCCTTCCTCTCCTGATCCTACCACCCTCCCTTATTTTATTTTTCTCCATCACCGTTATCACTATTTAACACACCCTGCATTTTGCTTGATGTATTTACTATCTGTTTTCCCCACTAGTAAGTCATGTGGGCAGAGACTTCTGTCTATTTTGCTCATTGCTGTATCTTCCCATGCCTAGACCATGCCTGGCACATAGACAATGTTTACTATATATTTAGTAATAAATAATTGAATAGCACCCCCCATTAAGAGCCAAAGGACAAACATGCCAGGTATAATGCAAGGAGCACCATAATGTCTTCCTTGTCCATAATGTCCTCAAAGCCCTCTCGAAAGTTTGCACCTTTCCTCATGTCCAATCTTAGAGACTCATTTCTCTGGATTAAGCCTTATTAGTCTACAAATACTCATGAGAAAGATTTACCCCTTAGGCTATTTCTAATTTTCCCTGTCTTACCAACAATTCTGCAGTACATCCTTGTACATATGTCAATGTTCACTTGTCCAATTATTTTCCTAGAATAAATAAATGCCAAGCAGCAAAACTGCTCAAACAGAAGATAAGAAAAATAAATAAAACTATTTGTTTATATTACAAAAAAATACTGGATTTTTAAAAATTCAAACAATATATGCTACCTTCTCATTAAAATCTATGTTCTCTTCTTCTACCGGGGCATAGGGCCAATCCAAATTCCCCAGCTTCTCTTAAAGTTGGTTGAGGCCATGGGACTAAGTTTTAGCCAGTGGAATGTGAGTAAAAGTGGTAGATGCCTTGTGCCAGCCTGTTCTATTAAAACCTCTCATGCAATTCTTTTTTGTTTCAGTTACCTCCTTTGCTGTTTGACAATGTTGGTGAGAGTGACTTTGGAAGCTATGTGTTGCAGATGGCAGAGCCTTCATCAACCTGGATCCCTGAATGACCATGACAAACACAGCCCACCCCTGCTAAACTGGAATGAGCCTAGATTATTTACCTAAACAAGAAAAAAAATTTCTATTGTGTTTGTATATAACACAAGAGATAACTGGGTTTATTTATAACAGAAATTAGCCCTCTTTAATTGTATAGAAATGTATACTTTAACATGGCATACTGCCATAACAAAATTCTAACATACGGGGCAATGGCTTAAGCAGTCACGTAGAATGGGGTGGGGAAACTCTTTACTGGAGACCCATGATACATAATGACAAAGCATCTGGTAAAGTCTCTGGCTTGGAAGGCAGGCCAAGTGCCTTCTACACTTGTAGCTGTTGGGGTGGTGATCAGAAAAGAGATATTAGGAGAGTATGTTGACTATTACTTGTTGCATTTAGGAAGGATTTACAAGAAAGAGATGAGCTCAAGAAAGAATTGATTGCGAGCAGAAATCAAAGAGAATGGAGAAAGTCCAGAAAATCAGGCTTTGCAGAACTGAAAATGTTAATTGAAACAGAACCACAAATAATAGGAAATGTGACTAAAAATATGCCTTGCAGCCTCCATCATTTTTAATTAATTAAACAAGTATTTAACACTATGGCAAGTGTCATATTAAGTATGTTTCCTTTCCACCTAAGCCTCTCGTTTCAAATGGCTGACGGAAAGACATATTAATTTGATATAGATAAGCACTAGGTTGAGGAAATGAGGAAATAGGTAAGACTTAAGCATTATGTCTTAGGAAAGAACTTGGGTATGGTTACTCTCACTTGGAACTCACTGAAAGCAAACGGATCCGAAGGCAGCTAAATATTTGAGGAAATTATGTTGCCAGAGAAACCTGTGACTCAACTAAGAAAGCTTTAACTATTCAAACCTTTAAAGAATTCTTGGGCAGGTCCCATTATTAGCACAACGGAAAGCAATCTGGGAGAGCCGTGCAGCCCCTGAGGAAGGTGCACTCTGGTTTTCACTTTATACATGGCTACAGAGGATCATGGATGGACAAGGAAGAGGTGCCCAGAGCAGGGAACCAGGGTCATTCAGGAGACAAGGGAGGCCCTCCACGATGGCAGAATCAGGATTTATTGAAAAGCATATAAATTATAAAAATGAAAGCCCACTTCTCCTACTGCCAGGGAAAAGGTGTTCGCAAAGCCTGCTTGGCTGGGTTCCATCATTGCCATGATCCCGTGATAGCTGTATGACTCCCCCTCCTCCTCTTCCTGAATGGGAGTTTTACTATAGTCATAATATCTTGTCCCAACTCCACTGTATGCTGTGTGTGAGCGCGTGTGTGTGTGCGTGTGTGTGTGTTGACAGTAGAGGGAGGAAGGGGGAGAGATGATGTATCTTTGGAATACACAGGTCATCAGACCATTAGGAACCATATCTGGATATGATTGAGAAGACTGGGCATCACCCAGGGACACTTGTCTTTGAACCTTATATAGATTTTGGATCAAAGTTTGTGTTATCTCCCTTAAGGAAGAGAACAAGTGTGTTCTCTGAAAATAGGAGGGACCACCTGGATATTTGATGACCAGAAAGCCTGACTATGGTAGAAACTGCTAGCTGTTCACCAAAATTTTTGTTCTCCTCCTCTTCCTGGGAATACAGCTAGATTCTATTTTCCAGACTCCCTTGCAATTAGATACGGTCATATGACTGAATTCTAGCAACTTCATTGTGAGCATAAGTGCCATTTCGGCCTGGAACATTAGAGACACACATACACAACACACCACATACCACACCACACACCTCTAGGGAAGAATATTCTATGCTAATTTCCTTTCTGCCACATGGATGTCAATGCTCAGGTCCTAGATGTCATATCGGTGCCCAGGGAAACCTTGTGAGTTGCATGTTGAAGATTAATCCCCAAATGACTGTGTGTGCAGGAGAGTTCATTCCACCTTTCCCCAGTGTCCGGGAACTGCCTTGGGCTGTTTACACAAAGGAAAACTAAACTTCCATGTTCTTTGAGCCATTAACTGTATTTGAGTCTATTTCTTACAGCAGATAGCCTACCCTGACTAATATAATTCAAAAACTTATAAATTATAAAAACGAAAGCCCATTTATTTTATCCAATCAGAGTCCTTGGGGTGACTGACTGCTAACACCTTTGTGTACTCTTCTGAAGCTTTTTCTGCATTTGTATGTATGTATATATACATATATCGCAAAAATGAAATCACACTATACACATTATTCTGAGATACTTTTAAAGAGTTTGAGCATCAATTTTTACAGGATATACATTAATGTGACTAGATAGTACTCTATGCCTTGACTAAAATAACAATTATCCATGTGGGGCTAACGAAAGCCATGTGATAAAACTATTTATACTTTTCAAAGCACTTTGCTTAAAGCTCAACAAAATGAGATAGACAGAAATGAGAGTATTTAAGACTGCCCAGAAATATGGAGAAATAACAACTTCTACCCTCAGTGACTGAAAGTAAAAGCAACAGCAAAACTGTACATGTGATTAAAGAAAAGAGGACATCCTCCATCTGGCCCTCTGTCATTAGTCTTCTGAGTGTATTTTTTTTTTTTTTTTTTTTTTAGCAATAAGCCTAGGAACTCAGTATAGACAAAAGCGACCAGACTCTGCAGTTAATGCTGTCCTAGAAGTACAGATGCTGGTGAGCAATTGCTATGTTGCTCAGTGTTTTTCTTAGTTTTCCATCTTTCTTATTTATAGATATTTTCAGACATTCCTTATGAAAACACAAAACCCAGAGCTAGTATATGGTAAACTATTTCAATCAATTATTGTCTGAGAAGGCACTATTTTCCCTGGAATTCTTAGAATAATGTCCCATTAATGACAACATCACTAACTAAGCTTAAGAACACTTGTACCATCTTTTGACCTTTTAAAGGTCAAATCTAGTTTTGCTCAAATACGCATTTTCCTATAAGATGCTCAGAGCTGTCCCTCACATATTAATACCTCTTCACTAGCCAGTGTCTCTCACTCTCCCTGTATGCTGGTCTGAGTGCAATGGCCCCTTTCCATGTTCCTATAGTTTTCTGCACAGGCCTCCAGCCAACAAATCAAACTCATTTTTGTCATCATCATGGAGAGCCTAAGTGCCAGACACTATGCTAAGCACTATATATGCATTATCTCATTCAAACCTAATACTGTATTTTATAATGAGAAAACTCAGGCTCAGTTTAGTAAATAGCTAGTGTCAGAGCCAAGATTTAAAACCAGGTAATGTAATCCAAGAGACCATATTCTAAAATGTCAGTGTGATAATAGTTGGTTTTCTTGCCTCTTTCTTATCCTTTCTTTAATATTTATTGACCACCTATTATGGACCAAGCTTACTTTTATAGTACATTATGAGCACTTAGAAGTAAGAGACATTTTTTATCTTAGCATTTCTAGTGCTTAGTATCATATCTGAAAGATAGTTGCTACTCAATAAATTTATGATGCAGCACCAGACACAAAGACACATTAAGCCTGTTCTCTGTTCCACCTCTATAGTTGAACAGGAAGATAAGAAAAATCCATCTGAAACAAAGGGAATGGGCTGACATTTCCCCACCACTAGAAATATATTCAAGAGAGGATGAACCTCTGCAGGTTAATATTCTCGATCTTCTAAAAATAGAACTAGACATACAATTATAAAGAGTGTAACTCAATGTCTTTCAGAGTCTTCAATATTCTAATATGTTGGTCCTTTATAATTCTATGCTCTATGTTTTTCAAGTCCTTTAATGGTCCAAATAAAACAGATTATTCAGGGTTCTGATCGAAATAGGAATATTCATGGAACAGGAGAGGTCTGAGGTGGATTTTGAAGAATGGGTAGAATTTGGATCAAAGACAAAGATTTGATACTTTCCAAGCTAGGGAAGTGACAATTGAGTCCACGAAAATAGGAATGGTTATGACATCATGGAAGTTAGCATGGAGACTAAATAAAGAACAGAAATCTGTAACAGTGGGAACTTAAGGAGATGATGATGATGAAAATAAATATTAAATAGATAGATAGAGTTCTAACCTTAAAAGAGAATTACAAAGAGTAAAGTTGAGATTAATGAGTTATTTTTGGTTTATGAACAGAAAAATGACATAATAAAAAGGGTATTTAAAAACATATTGGCTTGGCAACCATTTGTAAGATGGATTTCCAAGAAAGGCTCCCTTCTTATTATCTTGTCTTTTTTCTCTCTTGGCCTGTGGATAGGCAATCTCAAAAAGATTGCAATTCAGACAAAAGTGCTAGTGGAGAAATTGGCCATATAAGTTAGCTTGCAACCATTCCTCACACAACCGAGCCTTTAGCTCTTGTTCCTTGGCAAACAACCCAGGTCATCGATGGAGGTTTCTCTTCACTGTAGGCAGTACCTCCCTAGGGGGTAAACCACCTTGCTGGCTCTCTTTTGCCAGCCACTGTCATCTCCACTCCCAGGCCTGAGAGAGCATTTCCTAGGAACTTTCTCCGGAATTATCCTCTACAACGGAGCACTCCAACCCTCGTCCCTAAGTGAAAACCTTGAACACCACCGCCCATACACACTCATGCCCAGATGTGTTCCAAAACCACAATGGCTGTCTACATGGCTATTGGCTTTGTCTTGTGGTTCATGTCTGCCTGTAGAAGAAAGACAAACCTGTCAGTTTAGCTTTCAAGACCTTCGTAAAGTTAACAATCACTCTGGCTGCATCTTACCTCACAATCAGAAGTCTGCCTCATAAATTCCCTTCACCAGCCAAGCTAATAGCCCATTGTAGCCCTGTGTCTGCTGCCTGCCCATGTTCTGAACTTAATCTTCATGTTCTGACCCCTACTGTCTTACTCATCCTTAGCGATCCAGTTTTCTTCAGCTTCCTAGGCCATAGCAATCCCACTTTCTTTGAACTCCTGCAGAAATTATTGTGTCTACCAATTTCATAGGCACTTCATTTTAAACTTTTACATCATTCCTTATCTCTTCTTGTATGTCCTTTCTTATCAATTACATTCCATGTGGCAAAGACCTTGTCGAAGGCTTTTGTACCCCTCACAGTCTCAAACACCTAATAGGTGCTCAGTAAGTACTCTGAGGTGAATTTATGATGACAAATTATTCATCCACAATATCGGATGAAATGACAATGGGAAAGCAGATTTGAAATGGATAATCCATCATTTCTCCCATTGTATTATGTTGCAGAATTTTAATTAGAATGACTCTTGACATTACATACGGCTGTTCAGAAAATCAGGATGCAGTTTTAGCTCAAGGGTTTGATTTGCCTGAGACTGAATGTAGATGACTATATTATTCTAAAGTAACCATACCTTGTGCCTCAAAATAACTTTATTTTTGCATCCTGCTCATTAATGCTTAGCACAGCTAGCTGGGAAGACACATCAGATCAGTACAAATCTGACAGTCCATTTTTCAGTGCCATTTTCTTCATCTATCACAAAACAAACAAGGATTTGCTAAACTGAGTTTGCTCTCTCAGTGAAACAAGCCCAGTAATACTAGAATTTTGCTAAAAATACCTATGCCTCCTCAAACCCTGAAGAACATATCACATCCACATTTGTTGCACCAGGGAAAGGGAAAATGAAAATAGTTGCCATTTTGTAATGAAAATTGAAATGCAGTAAACTACCTAAACCACAAAAAAGTAAAAAGTCAGGATTGTCTTTTAAACTTACAAAAGAATCACTGGCTTTACAAAAGAATATGCTGCAGGATTTTATAAATACATCAGATTCTTGGCATCTGTGGATTTAACAGTTACTGTTTCAATCACCGTATTCACAAACAAATAATACGCAGTAATTTGTCATGCTGTTGATATACAAGTTTGAATCACACATGCTGAAGTGATTCTTATTCACAACATGATTTATTATAATTCAATGTCAGAAACAACTCTTGTCAGGTAGATATTACATTATAACACCCCCACTTTACAGATGAGAAAAAACATGCAAAGTTTATGAGTTAGTGGCCTTCATGGGTTTGGGCATTCCTGAGGCTGCCTGCTCTGTCAAAATCAGTCTAATTCCAAAAAGGAAAGCATCTCAGACACAAGTTTTCTTTGATAGTCTTTTCTTTTATTGGCCTTTGGATCTGTAATAATTTTTCAGGTTTTCTTCTCCTTTCTCCAGGCTGAGACTGATAGTATCAAAGGAGGGGCACCATTTTATTTTGTTGATTAACAAAGTTCACTCTGTTTCTGTAAAGCTGCCATCTGATTCCCTAAGATTCACAAACAAAATTGGCATGTAGTGGTGGGGATAGAGTGGCAGAGAAGTCTATAGAAGAATGTCAAGGGAGACAAGTCTGACATTTCCAGATCAGTCTTGCCTTGGCCCCTGACTAAGATGACTGTTTGCCATCCCAATGCTGAAGCCACCTCCTAGTGGCCCTCAGATCTGGCTGAGACATGCAGCAGGGGGAATACAGTCTTTCCACTGGCCAAAGCCTGGGCGAATAGCCTAAATTGTGCCTTAACCAAAACTGAGAAACAAATAAGGAAGAAATAGAAAAGAAAGTATTACAGTATAAATTAAGGTAAAAGAAGTAATCTTTTGGACTGCTCAAAAATCTTTCCGAGAATATAAAATTTCAGGTTTTTTATTTCTTTATGTTCTTATAGAGTGTGTTGGGAGCATCTAAGTTGCAACCCTCTTCTTAACCCCACCCACTACTCCAGGACTTAGAGTTTGAGAAATATAGTCAAACAGGAAAGACAGAGCCCAAAATGTCACTTTTATTAGTGGTGCAGATAGATGAAAGGAGGCAGTGTGGTGTGAGAGTCAGATGGGCCTGATCGATCCTTATCCAAACCCATGGCCAGTCTTGAGACGACACAGCAGGAGGAGTGTGAGTCTGCAGGCTGACGCTTCTCATTGGGAAGAACAGGAACCACACTCAGGACCTTGGACAGAGTCTCTTGTTGCCTCCTAACCAGGTACCTCACTCCACCCGTCAGGAGAAGAGTAAGGGGTAGGGCAAAAAGCCAGAGGAGTATACTTTGGGAAAATCACTTTTCCTGGGAACCAAGAGTAGAGAAGGGCATTCTCTTCTAACAGATGGGGCCTGTCACACATTGGCACATTCGCAACCCAGAGAGCAGCCCCATTGGCCACTCCACAGCTATCACCCTATGGAAAGGGAAGATATAACTGGACCCCAAGACTTCACAACTGTCACCTTGAGGTGAAATACCTAGTGGCTTCTGGGAAAAGAGCAAAATAGAGGAGATGTGAAAATCAGAAAATATGAGAACCTCAGAACCTACTTTTTCCTAAAGGGACTACTAAAATTTCTGGACTGGACTAAATAGGTTTGCTTTATCCCACCCAAATTCTAGGAGCATGTGGGATATTATTAGTCGCTAAAGACAAAAAAGAAATGCATTTTCTCTGTACATCTGAGTGTGGAGAGAGGAAATTAGCAACGACTAGATACGGCTTACGAAACCAAACACATTATAAAACAGGGCAATAAAAATTAAAATAGACCAATGAAATTAAAATGAATAAAGAAGTACAAATAACTAGACTCCTGAGATAGTTAATTACCAAAATTGATCATAAAATGTTGCTTCGAGCTTGCTAGAAACTGGAGCCAAAAAGAATTCTTAGTATCTGAAAAAAAAATCATAAGTATGCAGTGCAGTCAGTCAATTCAGGGTTGACCTCTCCTCCACCTATTAATTTGCACTTTCATTTTGAAAGCTGTGATTTCTTAATCTAGAAGTTTAAAGGAAATAAAATTTGTAGACTCAGATTTAATAGTGTAAAACATACTCCTTAACTTTAAACCAGAAATCACTGGAAACTGAATTAACATTTAGGCCACTAGGGTGCAATTTAGAAAATTATTGCTTCATAGGCTCAAATACAGTAGTACCCCAATGGAATAAAAGATTACAACTAAGTCTATGCTTTATTAAATTGCACCTTGGAGTCTTGTACTATTGGATAGTACCCTTCAGGTACTGGAATTTACCTATTTGTTGTTACTCTCTGTGGAACTAAAGGTAATTATCTATTAGCATAAGCTTAGGAGCCAAACATTTTTTAACCAATCCTGAAGAAGGAAAAAAAACCAGGTTAATTCTATTTGAATGAACACAAATATTGCTTCCCTAATTTTATCCTTACTGCATAATATTTAATGAAGCTAAGCATAATAGATTAATTTCTAAAAGTGAGTTAACATCTCATATAAACAAAAATAATTAATTGGTAAACTCAGGTGGATTTTGTTTTGTGTTTCAGGCGCCTTGGGCTAATGAGATCAATTTACTCCCTGAATCTAGGGTTTCTTAAAATAACACTTGAACCTACACATGAACTCTGAGAACTTTCCTAACTACTATAGACCCTCATTGTCCAATATGGCAGGAATAAACCAATTTGAATTCAAATTTAAATCTAAATGAATTAAAATTTTAAAAGATTAAAAATCCAGTTCCTCAGACACTCTAATACATTTCAAATACTCAGTAGCCATATGTGCCTAACGGCTACCATGTTGGACAGGATAGACATTTACATCATTGCATAAAGTTCTACTGATAGTACTACTGAAGTCTACAAAATAATTTTCAAAGTAAATGCTAAAATATATATAGGGTAAAAGTGAATTATATCTATTTATTATCTGTTAAAGACAGGAGAAATTATTTGTTTCTATTTTCATATAAATATTATGTTCAGTGTTCTATGTTTATACACACTTATTCCAATATTCAGCAAAAATATGTCCTAGAAACCTACTATGTTCCTGCCTCTGTGTTAGTCATTGAAGATATACATGAGTTCTACCTAGCAGAGGAGAAATTCCAGTAATAAACAATTACAATCCAATGAAATAAGGGCTGTAATAAAGGTACAGAAATAAGAACCCCTAGGGAAAGGAGTTCAGGAGGAGAAGGAGTGACGTTCTAACTGGATCTCCAATAGGATTAGGGTTTCCCAAACTGAGTAAGGAGAGAATGAAGGGTTTTTCAGATGGAGAAAATAGTTCATGCAAAGGCATGGAGATATCAAAGAGTAAGACATGTCTGGGGACTAAACGAGACTAAATCATGGCATGAAATTAGTCGGGGAGGGATAGATGGGAGGGATGAAATTACAAACGTGAGTAGAGGCTGGACTGGAATGGAAGCATGGCATACTATGGAGGCAGGGCTTACTTTGCAGGGGCTATGGAACTGATGAAGGTTTGGGCATTTAGCATATTTATACTTTGGAAAAAAGAAAACTAGTTTGTTGAGGAAATAAAAATGATTAAATGCATATAGGACAATTTAAAGAAAAGTTGGAAATTTATACCACATGGCAACTTACTACCAGATGCCAAATAGAAACAGTGTTCCTATACACATATACATACTTATATAAATACACATATAAACATAAGTATAGATTATCAAAAATAAATATAACTATAAAATGCTAGGGAAGCTTATGGGTATATGGGTATGCAACCCAGAATCCAATTTATTTGCACATTTGTGATCTAGGGGAGCCCATCCAAGTGCACACACGCACATGCACACATACACAATAACTTAAGTACTTACTCTATGTCAAGACCTGGGTTAACTACTTTCCCTACATTATCTCATCTTAACCCTTAACAACTACCCCCAGGCATAGGAACTATTTTCCCCATTTTAAAATGAAGAAAATCATGGCCCCCAAAGATTATGTAACTTACCCAAAAACAGACAACTAGAAAGAGGCAGAACCAGACATAGAAGTGAGGCATACATGACTTTTTAAGCCTGTGCTTTTATCTTGTAGTCAATATTGTTTTCCAGTATAATATAATATACTTGATTCACAGAGGTCCAAGCCCAGCACTCTTGACATATGTTTAGTAGAATGACATCAAATACAAAGAAAACATTAAAAAGTAAAGAAAACGTTTGGTAAAGCTTGATGCTCTAACACACTCATCATATCTCAATAATGGCTTAGTGTTATTGACTGGACATCTAAACTCATTTAAACAAAGATGGCTCATTGGGATAAAAGATGGAGGGGTTCAAGGACCTTAATCCTAAGTTCCCTTCCAAGGCCCTAACTAGAAATGCAGTAACGTAAGAGAATATTTTGCAGATTCTTCTTTGCACACATTTGCTTCCCTCCCATCTCACCAAGAGGGCAAAGATGCCCCTAAAGTAACTGTCCTAACTCCTTCCATTACCTTACCTTCAGGGATGCACTGCAGGAGAAAAGGTTCACCTAGAACCCTCAAGTAAAGGGGAAATCAGAGGTAACTAAGCAACAGCTTTGTAACCAGCTCATGAGGGAGAGGAAAGAAGAAGGCAGCCAGCAGCCCCGTGAAAAATATTAATATTAAGTGGGCATGAAAGAGTTGGAGGATGAGGAGGTGGTAAAGAAGGAAGCTTGATAGGAGTATGAGAGTAGAATCATTCCTGTCATTTTGTTTCTTGGCTTGAGAGACTATGGTGAGAAACACTTTTTTTTTTTTTTTTGCCCTTGTTCCATGAAACAACTACACTGACAAATATCTTCAAAGCTTCATTCGGTTATTGGCAGCACATTGATAATTATCTTGAATGGCAGCTCGCTTTCTTCATGAGTCCATCAATATTGAGAAGGAGGCCATTCCTTTTGAGACTTTCCACTGGTTAGAGTTAATTATGCTAAATAGGGGCCTGAATACCTGGAAGACATCAAGGTTGTCCTTGATGTGGATGGATTTCATAACTTCTAAGAAGTCATTAAGCCCTGCCTGCCTCTGTGTAGAGTCAACAGCAGTGACATCAGATAGACCCGAAGCACAGTCATGCCAATTCATTGCATTTTAGCTCCACAGTGCTATAGGGCCTGAAGATCGAGGAGCACAGATCCATTCACAGGCATGGCTTAAGGAAAACAAAACTTGAACAGAAGCCAGGTGTGGTGGCTCACCTGTAGTCCCAGCTACATGGGAGGCTGAGGCAAAAGGATTGCTTGAGCCTAGGAGTTTGAGTCTAGCCTGGGCAACATAGCCATACCCTGTCTCTTTAAAAAAATTTTTTTTAATAAAAAATAATTGAACAGATTCTGTTATAGGCTTGTCCGTCTCTGTCACACAAGCCTGGCCCTTCCTTCCTTAGGTTGTAAACATCCCAGATCTCTAGGAAGCTCAAAGCAGTTCATCAACATTGATCAATTTCAACACAGGCATTGGGTACAAGGGCAGAATACATAAGAGAGTTGCTGTAGCTGAACCAAATGCAAACCAGAGAAGACAAACGTCTTTGCTAGAGAAACACAGTAAGGAACAGAAGAAGAATAAGCTCTGGTTTATACTAAATAATCTTCACTATTTCTATTTCCTATCATAGGCATTCATACACACACACACACACACACACACACACAATATTCTTTCAAATAGCAAATTCTATTTCGAAAATGACTTAGAATTGGAATTAAACTCCTTAAACCTAAAGTAGACCTCAAAAGATAATCTGGCTCATTCTTCTGTATTAGGATAGTAAGGTACTTTTTATACTGTACAAATTTATACTATACAAATTCATTGGTGCTTACAGAGAGTTCTTACTGTGTGTCACACAACAAGAAAAGGCAAATGAGGGCTTAATTTAAAGGAAATATCTAAGATATGTCTCCAAGGTCTCATGACTGGGTGGGAGGGGGGAGCAGAAAAAAAGAAGCCTAGTACCATTTCTGGTTTCCTACTGTAGTATTCTCTCTGCTATATCATGCTATCCTGGATCAATTAGGAACCAATTACTTGTAAGAAACAGAAAACCTTACGACTGTGGCTACTAACAGAAGCTTAACTGTCATCTCATTTAACAAAAATTTTGGAAGTAGGTGGTAGTTCACCAGCTCAACAATGTCAGGAATGAGGTTGGAAGATTTCTTTCATGTTTTCTTCCTGTTTGTTGCCTCATGCTCACAATATGGCTGCTGCATCTCCAGGTGTTACAACCTCTTTTCAATGAGAAAAAGCAAAGGACACGTCTGCCTGTACCTCATTGGTCAGAACTACACTACATGTCTGCCCAACCTGCAAAAGAGCTTGGGAAATTGAGTGTTTTAAATGGCTCACATTGCTGCCTCAAACAAAATGAGGAATCTGTAAGTATGGAATAAAGGGAGAATTAATATTAGGTGGGTATTTTACATCCTTTCTAGAGCAGACAAAAGATCTAATCTTAAAAATCCAGTTGGTTATTTGTCATTACCTGGGATGGTAGAAAAAAGAGGACATAAACTTCACTCCTCTAGCCAGACTGCCTCCACTAACCCACTCAAACGCATCCA
>RJWJ010018557.1:0-31424 GCA_004363605.1 Indri indri
CTAGCTGAACTGAATCTTACAGCCCTGGCCAGGAGTTCTGGCTGCACAGGTTTAATACCAACAACCTCTTCCCTTCTCCATGGAACTGGGAAGAAGGAGAGGTTAGATTGAAACCAAACTGTAGTTCCTAGATACTTAACTCAAGTCCATTTTCCTCTGGGCTGTAATTCCAACCCTTTCAAGTTGCCGTCTTCTATTAATATTTCTTTTGTATCTTTCCCAGTACTCAACAAAGACAACTTCTAAATCCCTGAGATCATCACAAATATCTATTCACTGTGTTTCATTAAGCCGCCTACCACCCAACCCTCACGTTGCCGGGACTCTAATGATCTCTGTTCTTTCAGTGTGCTACCACTACACTGCAGTCTCTTCAAGGGCATGGAGATTTGGTATCCTCAGCATTGTGCAGCATATAACAAGTTCTCGGTAAACCTGTGTTGAATAAATATTAAAATTTTAAAATAGGGGAGCTGGACGGGATGGGTTCTGAGCTTCTTTCTGATCCTAATATTCTTTGGATATTAATGAATCTCTACTGTCTTAGCCCAGCCAAAATACAAATGTTAGACCATCTCTAAAAAGTAGAAAGTTTCAGGTTTGGGTGGCAAAGGAGATATTCCTGCTGTGTTGCCATCACTTCCACCTCTGAAGATGATGCCCTCTGCAGGAAGAATCTTGCGATGTAAAATCAGACAGCTCTGTGCTTAAATTCAGACTCCACTGCTTAATAGACATGTGAGCGTAAGCAATTTACCTAATTCAGCATCTTTAAAATCAGAATAAAAAATCAAAACAAAAAGTCAAAAAGACAAAAATAACAAGATTACCACTCAGGAATGTTATATAGAATTTAGTAAGATAACAGATGTAAAACATCGAGCAGAGTATCTGCTCATAGTGGGCCCTCAATAAATAATTCACTGAATGAAGTGAGTATATCCCCACTACACAGTCAGTGCTTAATCAAAGACATGCCAACCCGGACTAGCTCCTGGAATATCCATGGGAGGTCAGCATAACTAACAGAAGCAGACTTGTATTCATGAACTGAGACCAGATTGCACCCACCTTCTACTGAAAGTTACGTGAAGCCACCAATCCCTACCTCTATTCTCTGTAGTAAGCAGAAATCCATTTGCTCTTGTCTAATGTGAGAATGTCTACAGTTAAATTCACATACTTCCTCTTTTAGCAGCTTCCTATATTGAGCTTTTAATTGGTCGGCCTTACTTTATCTATTGCTCCAGTATTTTCCTGGGATTTACTTGGAGGAAGGTCAGCCTTTGTTCCTAGCTAGGTCCACGGGGCAGTGCCCAGTGGATAGGGCATACATATAGTGCTCCAGCATGATGCAGGCTTCCAGGGAACAGAAAAAGAATTTGCATCTGAGAACAGAGTGAGGAGTGCAAGGAAGTGTTGCCTATGAAATACAAATTAAATTTATTTCTCCCTTATAAAACCCAGTTTGGGTTATTTGGCTTGTAAAACATGTCATAAAGAAAGGGTCAGGTAAGCATGAGATGGCTAAAGCCCATATTTTGGAAACAGCTGATCAAGGAGGTATTTTGGGTGACGTTGACCTTGTTTTTTAACCCTTTTACAACCAATATCTTGGGGATCAACATTGCTTCTTTAAATGTAATCATCTTAATTTTTAAAATGGTAAAATATGTCACAAAGAAAGGAAAACCAACTTAATAGGTTATTTTCCTACTGATCTTTGCCTTGGATGGGTTAAGGAAATACTTGTATTAAAACTTTTAAATGGGTTTTGTATTGCAAGTTGGCATTGCGTTAAGGAAAGAACGCTTGACCTGGAGTCGGAAGACCTGTTTTGGTCACTAACTGTCTATGTGGTCTAGAGCAAGTCACTTGACCTCTCTGGGCTTCAAATTCTTTCATGTACAATCATATTATCAGACCAGATCAGTAGTGTTCAAATTATGCTGTTATTGTGAAAACACCAACAGGATCTAAACCTCCATCCCCGCTACACACACACACACACACACATGCATTCACAGGCAGAGCGGTCCCACGCATATTTGTTTTAAAGGAATATTATATAGGGATTTCACAGAAAAGAGACTATGAAATGTAGTGGCTACAAGAATGTGCTTTAGAATCAAATTGACAGAATTTCAATGTCCATTCAACCACTCCAGCTGTGTGAAGTTACATAAACCTGTTTCCACACCTGCAAACTTGCTATTAACAATATATAATTATTTTTTATTATTAACTATAGTCATAGGGATGTCTTGGGGGTTAAAAGAGGTAATGCAAAGTGTTTGCAAGAGTGTCTGGCACACACTGTCTTCTTAATAATATTACTATATTGGGGGACAGGATGCTGAAACCTGAAAATGGTTTGAAAATCAATGTAAATGATCTTTAAAATTCCTTCCCATTCTAAACAATTTATAGAAAGGTTTTCTCTGAATCCCTGACTTCAAATGCAGCTTGCCTTCCAAACAGTACTTTGTTGAGAATTTTATTTATAGATATATGTCTGTCTATCAATCAATCAGGCTTACTTATTATTTTTATTGTAGAGATGGGGTCCAGGCTGGAGTGCAGTGGCACAGTCATAGCTCAGTGAATACTCGAACTCTTCAATCAGGCTTATTGAGGTAAAATTTACATACAGTAAAGTTTACCCCTTTTGGTGTACAGCTCTATGAGTTTTGACAAACACATACAACCATGAAACCACCATCACAATCATCCCCAAAAGTTCCCTCCTGTCCCTTAGCAGTCAATCTCCTCACCCCACTCCAGCCCCTGGAAGCCACCGATGTGTTTTCTGCTTCTATAGCTTTGCCTTTTCTAGAAAGTCATGTAAATGGAGCCATATAATATGCAGACTTCTGAGTCTGGCTTCGTTCACTTCATTTCACTGCAGAGTCATCCATGTTATCGCAGGTACCAGTAGGTCAGTCGTTTGTTTTACTGAGTCGTAATCCATTGTGTGACTAAGCCATTGTTTATGTATTCACCAATTGATGAATTATTTTAAAAAAGGCCAAACATTTGAGTGGAAATATGTTTAAAAATCCAGAAATGAGACTGTTGGGTTATCCGGTGGATGCATTTTCAACTGTATTAGACGCTGCCACATTTTGTTTTTCCAAGGTAGCTGCACCCTTTTGTGCTCCTATCACAAACGTAGGAGGGTTCCAGTTAGTCCATGTGTTAGTTTTCTATGGCAGCTACAAAAATTACGACAAACTTGGTGGCTTAAATTTACTATTTTATGGCTCTGAAAGTCCAATATCCAAAATGGGTCTCGCTGGACTAGAATTAAGGTGCCAGCAGGCTTTATTCCTTTCTAGAAGCTTGAGAGGAGAATCAATTTCCTTGCCTTTCTGGCTTCTTTTGGCTGCCTGCTTCCCTTGGCCAGTGGTTCCTTCTTTCTTCAAAGCCAGTAGTGGCTGGTTGAGTCTTTCTTAGACAGCATCACTCTGACACTAAATCTTCTGCCTACTTCTTCCAAATTTAAAGGACCCTTGTGACTGTACTGGATATTTGGGGAAGCCAGGAGAACCTCCTTCTTTAAAAGTCAGATGATTCAAAATTTATTTCCAATGGCAATCTTAATTCCCCCTTGCCATGTAATATAACATATTCAAAGACCCTGGGGATTAGGATGTGGATATCTTTGGGGAGTCCTTATTCTGCTTATCTCAGTTCAAAACCTCACAAGCACATAATATAGTCAATAGAAAAAATTAAGGCATTTTCATGGTTGTGCAGTGGTAGCTCATTATGGCTTGAATTTGCATTTCCCTAATGACAAATAATGTTGAGCATCTTTTCATTTATTTCTTTGCTATCATATATCTTCTTTGGTGAAGTGTTTGTTCAAATCTTTTACTCATTTTAAAAATTGGGTTGTTTTCTTATTATGGAGTTGGAAAGTTCTTTACATATTCTGGATTGCAGTCCTTTAACAGATGGATATTTTGCAAATATTCTTCCCACTCTATGCCTTTTCATTTTCTTAATAATGTTTTTGAAGAGAGTATTTAAATTTTGATGAAGTCCAATTTATCACTTCTTTTATGATTTATGCTTTTTATGTCCTAAGAAATCTTTGCTTAACCCAAGGTTACAGAGATTTTCTATGATGCTTTCTTCTGGAAATTTAAAGGTTTAGACTTTAAATTTGGTCTATGATATATATTTTGTTAAATTCTTATAGGTATACAGTATGAGTTCAGGGGTTTTTTTTTTTTTTGGAACACAGATGTCCAATTAATTCCAGCAATTTCTTCAAAACAATCCATTTACCTTTTAACCTTTATATATTTAACAAAATTATTGAAGAAAAACTTTTCAGTTGTTATAGATTTTCATTACCTTAGAATTTTTCAGTTGTTTTTGATTTTTCATTACCTATGTGCTAATGATAACATGCCCTTGATCAAATTGAAACATTCATTCATTCTAGACCGGGTTAGACACATACCAAGATGGTCAATACACACCCTTGGATTTATGATGAATAATTGATTTCTGACTGCCATGAGTAGGGCCCAAATTGTTTGATTATGTATTTAGTTAGTAATGGAAACTCATTAGCAGAATCCTATTTCATGCTTGTTTACACCTGCGAGCAATTTCTTCTTGTTTAAAGGACTGTTCCATTTGGTCTGCCTAATGTAATTTTTCTCAGTAACAATGTGTCAGTGACCATCACTCGACCTCACCTAGAAAGTATGAGGAGTTCTCAGTCAGCCCTTTCTACCCCTCCCGATTACCACTTCATACCATCCTGGTACCTTCACTGACAGAAAAGACTTGGAGTTCCATGACGGTTTTTGAGAAGTGGCTCTGGACTTTGGGGAAGTTGCTTAAGCCAAGAATAGAAGCATGGGAGGCCATGTAGCAGATATTGTTGAATGCACATGTGTATATAATATACCTTTGATGTTTATTAATACTTTTCATGAACATTCACTTTAAGCATCTGTTCTATGTCAAGTGGTTGGAAGAAGAAAGACCTCAACATCTACTGACATGGAGATCATTGGAAATGGCCTTTTACTGTATGGAATCAACAACGATGGCCTCAGACCCAAATATCAATGACCTACCCAGAACAGATTCTTTTTTTGTTTCGAATATGAGCTCACAAAGTCATGGAATCAGGTCGAAGTTGCATTTTAATCGGGACGCGTATGAGCATTGATTAAGCAATGAAGACATGACTGGCTGTTCTTTTGTTCCTGCATTATTTACGGTTTTACTTACCCACAGCCTTGAGAACAAAGAGTTGCAAGGATGCCATGACTCAGGGTAATACTTTGCAATACTTTATTAGCTATCCAGAAATAGGATCAGCTACTGAGCCACAGATCCTGGATTCCTGATGTGAAAAGAAACAAACAAGTGGCCTACAAACATTTGAAAAATGTTTCATAAACTATGCCTACTATCCTTTAGGAGATCAACAATACATGTCAATGACCCTAAGAAGTCATGCAGAAAAGCACCTGGTTTTACTTTATTAGTTTCCCGCACGTTTGAGCATGGAACATGTGTGTTCTCAGCAACCTATTAATAGCCTGTGTGTGGAACAGTGTGTTCTGTGGGACTCCACTTCGGGAATGTTGAGCTGGAATGTAGAGCGCTAGAAAGGGCCTAGAGTCCAACCCATCTATATTATTGTCTCTCATTCTCTGAGCATCTTAGCATTTTCTCTCATTCCCCCAGCTTCAATGAATTTTGTTTTTCTTCTGTTCTGTTATAAATGTAATGTTTTCAAGTACAGTCTTACTGGGTTGGTCGGATATATTTTATAGTATCTGTAAAGCAACATGTGAGAAGGGTGCCAGGCCTCACGGTAAAAAAGTAGATGATAACACTGACTAGTGTTAATACTGTGAAGGTTAAATAAAATATTGTACTTGGAAATCCTTAGTAAAATGTATAATGAGATGATCATATTTAGCTGTTCAGAGCATTGTTTCTTTTCGGTATCTAAGTTGAAGTAGCTACTCTGGCCTAGGGCAAAATACTGACAATAGGAGGTTTATACTGGGGGAAACGCTGCCTGTGATTTCTGTGCCACTTGTGGATCCCCCCTTTCCGTTCTGTTGTTCTGAGGTCCTTTGTTTTTTCTCTCCAGTCTGCTTTCTAGAAGGGATAAGATAGAAGCCATCTACACTTCAAAACAAAAGTAGGAAGCTGCATTTTTGGCCCTATCAGATGATGTGCAGAAGGTGGGAAGTGTGCTTGGATGGGATCTTTTTTCTCCTCGAATCCTGGCGGCAGGGGAGGCTCAAGGCTGCAGTCCTTCCAGATTTGGTCCCATCAAAAGCATTTTATGGGATGTGTCATCTTGGGAGCTTTTAGCCTCCAAACTGTATAATTTGGAGAAATATTTTATACCCACCTATATAACTTCAAACTATGTTAGAAGAGTGAGAGAGTGACAGAAGGCTCTGTTATGGTCAATAGAATCCTGCCTATTAATGCTTTCCTTGTTAAGGGAAAACCCTTGGGTCTTAAAGAGGTGACGTGACTTACTCAAGAGTACAAAGCCCATATCTGGGATGATGGGTGGGAGAGTAGGCAGTTCTATGGGCTGGTCAGCACCCAGAATATTATCCTCAGATCTGGGTACAATATGATAAGGGAAATATAGGTGAATACTCATTGTCCAGGAAAGGGACTTAAGATCATGTCACAGAATGAATGGTTAAAGGTCATAGTGGTGTTTGACCCAAGAAAAGAAGAACCTCATATACAGAGGCTAGCAAGACCTAAGCAGTTAGAAGCTCCGAAACAGAGTCCACAACCCTGACTACAGATTAAATCACAAGGGGTAGCACCTACAGCAGGATGCAGTAGCAGAGGGTGAGTCACGAGATGGTGACAGGACTTGCTGACCCCAAGCTCTCTTCCATCCTGAGAGTCTGTGAGATCAGGAGAAAAACCCTGGTCCTATGGCAATAGAACTGCTGAGAGCCTTCTCATTTCTGGGGAGCAACCGTGCAGATGGGGCTGGGGCCTTGTGCTTAGAAGCATCCAGCACTTGGTTTAATGCTCTGCTATCACCCTCTTGAAATTCTTAATAATTTTTGCACAAGGGCCACACCTTTTTATTCTGTGTGGGGCTCCATAATTTACGTAGCTGGCCCTGCATACAGATTTCCATTACAAACCGACACCATTTTAGGGCTTGATGGAGGTGATTGTGTCATGCCACCAAACTTGAAGGTGCTACCAGTGCAACTGCTAAATGAGCAGAGGCCAAGGTAGGGGTGTGAGGAGGGAGACTGGGTGTCAAGCTTCTATTGTCAGTATTATGTCGACACCGTTTTCTGTCAGGCTCCCAAAGGTTCTGACAGCTTCCTGGATTTAACCATCCAATTCTTTGCACAGTCCAACCCTCAGTAGCAGAATTCAGTGCTAGCTTTCAGTTAGGAATTTCTCATGGAAAATCTTGAGTGTTGCAAGTCAAGACTGACATGGGACCTCAGTCTTTTGTAGCTGAGCTGGAACAGCAAAGGAGTAAAATCTTTGTAAAGATCAATCAAGACAGGAAAGGCCTGGAGAATTGCAACTTCCATCCTTTAATTTGAGTGTCAAATTTGCAAAAGAGAAATAATCTCTTAGGAACTCTCCTTTGAATTGGATGATTCCAAGCATGGCCCAAGAATCAGGCCCAGGAGCAATTAGCAATGAGTCATGGTCCAGAGCGAAATCCCCTCGGTGAGGGAGCGACATTTCTCTTTTCCAGAACACTTGGCAGCTGCAACAAAATTGCCTGCTGCTTCTGAGGCCACTGCCTCCCTAGGAGATGATATACTGATATGCCTGTTAATATTTGTTGGTGTAATAGGCCCAGGGTTTAAACACAAAATTTAAAAACACACAGCAACTCACTATGGGAATAGGAAAATTAATTCCTAATCAGTTGTTCAAGGACACATTATTAAAATAGACTATTTGCATTACTTTTGATAGCATGCTTCCTCCTTTGGAGGACAATCTTATTGTATTTTGGAGTTCCACCACATCACGCAAAAGGAGTCAGATAAAACCTATGGGTTAGGTTATGTGATTTTGTTTTTAATAATTTTTTCCCCTTTACATAAAAAAGTTATCTTTATGGCTCTCTGAAGAGTTTCTGACCTAGTTGTTTTGTTTCATTTTATGGCCTCAAGAAATGTTCTAAGAAATATTTCGACAGGACACCATACAAGTCAAACAATTTTTAGCCAAAGGGAACAGCAGCTCAGTTTTCCCATGGACATATTTGAGATGATCATTTCCTGGGTGCGGCAGTAAGAGCTCAGATTCTCCTAGAATTCTCTGAGGTGTACGACTAGTTGGATGCCAGTGTCTTTAAGACCGTGTTCTTGGGATTGTGGCATTGGTGAATTACAGTGCATCTAATGCAAAGCTGCCCTGATGGGATCCCTACAGGAATAATTAGCTTTGATGTTGATGTGGAAGCTGCTAAATTCCTTGTGTCTGGCAACTGCTTTCTGTGGAGCATTTTTACATAAATTTTTTATGCAAATGTAGGCAAATCTAGGTATGTTGTTTCACCCCTCCAAAGTGTCCTTTTCTGCCTCTGCTTCTCTTATTTCCTCATCACGCACAATAAAATGGGATCAAGGAATACGCAGGGACCACAATCCTCCTGCTTTGGCCTAGGCACTGGAAACGTGCTGGAATAACCATGCAAACAATCTTTCCACATCTTTCCAAATGCTGTCAGGATAGACAGACATAGCTCCAATGTTGTTCAATGTATGAATTCTCATCAAACCTCTCAGAATTTTATGATAGAAAAGAAACCTAACACTCCTTTGTACTGCACTTAGATTATGAGAGCACTATAGCATATTGCATTTCCCTTTTTT
Organism: Indri indri; assembly: GCA_004363605.1. Classification (NCBI taxonomy): domain Eukaryota; kingdom Metazoa; phylum Chordata; class Mammalia; order Primates; family Indriidae; genus Indri; species Indri indri. The sequence continues at coordinate 8,886 of RJWJ010018557.1, forward strand.
GCATGGGCTGCCAGGAAGCTCAGAAGTTGTTATGTGCTCTCTCTTAACAAGTTTCATTAACCTCAGTTTGCTGTACAATTTTCCTCTTCCAGCCACCTATATTTCATTGATTTGCCCTTTTTTTGTTTTTAATAATTCTAATATATCTGTGTCTTTTAGTATAAGCAGGCTAGAAATAAGTATACAGAACCCATTTATTCTACTGGTAGAATATTTAACCTGATATATCTTTGTCCCCAGGACTCTCTAGAGCAATAGTTTTCATATTGGGGGGTATTCTTTTTAATATTAAGCTAGCTACTACTTCCCCTCCCTTTTGGAAGCACCAGATATGTGTAATTCGGAAAAGATGCCTTGATGATACCTATATAATCCTTCAATCTCCTCCACCCAGACTGAAAGCTACTGGGCAAAAGCAAGACAGTTGACACTTGCAGGCGTTGGATGCACCAACCCCCACGCAAAGTCAAAAATCCACATATAAATTTTGACTCCCCCAAAACTTAACTACTAACAGCCATACTGCTGATTGGAAGCCTTACAGATAACATAAATAGTCAATCAACACACATTTTATGTTATATGGATTATATACGGCATTCTTACAATAAAGTAAGCTAGAGAAAAGAAAATCATAAGGAAGAGAAAACGTATTTACTATTTATTAAGTGGAAGTGGATCATCATAAAGGTCTTCGTCCTTGTCATCTTCACACTGAGAAGGCTGGGGAGGAGGAGGAAGGGGAGGCGGGCGAGACAGGCACACTCGGGGCAACTTTAAGTGAAAAAAAATCCACATGTAAGTGGACCTGCTCAGTTCCCTGAACTTCAAACCTCTTTGTTCAAAGGTCAACTGTATTTTTGAGCTTTAGTGTTTGTATCCTACTGGGTACATTCTGATCTAGCAGGTCTCGCATAGGGTCCAGAAATGTGCGATCAATTTTTTTCTTAAAGGAATATTCACACAGGGGATTTGAAACACGGTTATGAAGATGCTAAGAAACAGTGACTAAACAAGGTTAAAAACCGTGATGTGAGGGTGGAGAGTGACCTCATTCTACTAAGACAGGCCAATGCCAAGACAATTTCAGAATCAAACAGGCTTTGTTGCCATGGAATGTTCCCTGCTTTAATGGGATTGGAAGGCCGGTGACCTGGAGTCTAGTCCCTGTTTTTCCTGGCATCTTGGTGACCTTGAGGAAGCCTCTTAACAACTGTACCTCTGGATCTTCCCCTCTGTATAATAAATCTGTGAGCCTAGGACCAAAAGGAGTCTTTCCACCCAAGAAAATGCAACGACTCTTCACCACCATCCTTGGAGATGGTGCATTTAGAAACAGGAGGGATTTTAGTGCCTCCAGATAAGCCATGAGCGGTGAGAATGACGGGAAAAAGGCATTTCTGTAAAAAGTCAATACGGCTTGGTTTTCTGCCAGAGAAACACACATCCACTTTTGTTCCCCAGCATTATAGATGTGAAAAGAGAATTCACAAGTTGTGTGAATGGCTATTTTATCAACAAGAGGTGGAAGCCAAATGCGATGGTTAAATATTCCCAATCGATAAAATAAGTCTATAAACGTGATTTAGCTTGGAATAAAGGAGCCGGGCTGAAGGAGATCCTGGAAGGGGCCACGCAGGGCGGGCAGGGGCGGGGATGCTGCCGATGAGCAGGTTCTGCTTCTTTCCTCCCAGATCCGCTGCACCCTGGGATCACGGTCCCCCCAGCACTGAAGATTGAAATGACTTTGCAGCAATGACCACTTGAAATTAACGAGTTCATAATGCCACGTCTCTCTTGGAAACATTATGACCAAGACTAATTACCTTCAATATGAAAAGACACTTTTATTAACATAAAGTCCTTTTTTCCACTGCCGTATCTTACAGTACCGTACTACGTTTTAAACAGAGAAGATGTAATTAAATTAGAATTTGTGGTGGAAGGCAGTGGAGGCTGGTAATAATTGCTTTTCAGAGACTGCTGTAATTGGCGCTCCAAGGATTTTATTTCAAAGCATCGCAGTCAGTTTAGGAGGCTTGTTTTATCTGGACTTGAGTGGCTTTGATGAAGACATTATGCCTTGATGTGTCTAGGTTTTCTTAAATTTAACTAAACAGTTTTTTAATGATTATGTTAATAATTACAGTACCATGATTCGGTTTTATGGACACTGGATGATAAAATTCAAATTCCCCTTCTGCCCATTAGTTAAAGTTGTAACCACAAAATGTACACAATCCTTGCTCATTAACCATTTGATAAGCCCTTGAAATTCTATGACCGATAAATATCTCTCTATCATTTGGCACCTTAATGATAATATAGTCTGATAAACTTGTTTTGCACAAAAGATAATTGAAGCCTAGAAAAGCAAAGTGACTTTCCCATTGTGTACCTCCCATGCAGTGTTTAACACAGTCAATCAAAGCAGGAGAAGAAGTTTGTTAATGAACATCCAATACACCACTTGTTTTTGCTCCTGCTGTTTCCTTTATCTTGAATGCCTCCCACTTTTTGTTCTGGTCCAATGGGTAACATTCTACTTATTCTTTAAGTCTCAGCTCAGATGCTACTGTTTCCATGAAGTCTTCCTTGATTTATCACAGAAGGAGTTAATCATTCCAAATCCCACATCCCAGATCTTAAGCTTTCTCATCTAGAATATGGGGATTACAGGGCCATGGTGATGATAAAATGAGTTGACATTTCTAGAAGCCGAAAGGATATTGTTGTCACTGTTAGGAGTCTTTCTCCGCTCACCTGTCAGGATGCTACCAGCTGGAAGACCTGAGATACCACCCAGAAGTTGGCTAACATCCAGAGTCATCAGGACAAAATTTTCACCTCTGAGTGGCGAGTACTAATTAATTATCTGCAGGATGAATTATCTACCTGAAAGAAAGGTGGAGGTCCTGAGGTAGACATACTACCTGGCTACGTGACCTTGGGAAAGTCACTTCGCTTTTCTAGGCTTCAATTATCTTTTGTGCAAAACAAGTTAAGCAAACGATATTATCATTAAGATTACTTTTGCCTCCAGTGTTTTAGAGTGTAATTACACATGGTATAAACCTTACAATTGTGCCCAAGGTATTTGCAGCATTAAAACTAATTAATATCTTACCTAATCATGCCGAGAGAGAGAGTATTTCTCCTGTGCAATTACCGTCCCCGGCTTCATAAAGACAAAGCAGAGCAAAATTTCATTATCTTACCATTCCATGCAAAGTTGATTAGTTATGTCAAATATGCTGGGTAATTAATAACTGGAAGTGGAACTCTCCATCTCATTATTATATCATCATCTCGACAAAATACCAGAGTCCCTCCCCTTTTGTAGGGAACATATTGAATTCTGTAATGTTTGTTGGTTCCATGGAAGATAAAAACAGTCTCAATGATAGATCAAATAATGGCTAATATTTAGTGTTATCGTTATTATTATTATTTGTGTTAATAGCAGTAGCAGTAATAGACCAACTGCTTGTTAAGCATTTCCCATGTGCTGGGCACTGTGCTGAATGCTTTATATGGATTCTAGCACATACTCAGTGCTGTGAGTAAGGTTCTCATTATCCCTTTTGATGAAACGGAGGCTCGGAGAGGTCAAGTAGCTTGGCTAGGATTACACAGCTTGTGTGTAGAAGAAACTGGATTCAAATGCAGTTTGCATCCAGTTCCAGAGGACGGGTACTATAAGGTGATACAAGCATAAGAGCAAGGCTATGATTGGCTGCCACGTGCACGTATGGTTCTACTGACACTTGAAATACAGAAACAACACTACTGGCTGGAAATTGCTGCTGCCCTGACTCTCCTGAGCACCTTCCCTATGGCCCCAAGCTGCCATGATCTCTCCCATTGGAAGCCCCTCTGTCTTGGGCCTCCCAGTGTCTCCTCTGACCTAGCAACAGAGGGCTGTCACGACTGTCACAGCAGGAGAGTTTAGGATCCTGCCCCAGGGTGAAGGCTGGCATCTAATTTGACCAGTTCCTTCCCCTGCCATAATGATTGTGAGTTTTTGAAAAATATTACTCTTGGTAAACAGGACTATGTGTCAACATGTTGTTTATGTTTGAGGCTGAAGGTCCATGCTCTTTGTTTATGGGTGGGAGACCTCCTGAAGCACTGACTTGGCAAAGATAATGTTAAAAACAATGAATTCGTGACACTTGGGTGAGCACCATTCTCAACACCATTCTCCAATAAAAGTAACCAAAGGTGCTTTGGTGAACTGGTTGATTCCAGGGCTGGGGCAGGGAAAACATAGGATGAGCCTGGAGCATCTGAGAGTGCCAGATGATGAGGAAGTGCTCAAAATCCCAAACCAAAACAAACAAACAAATAATAAAGAAGGAGGGCATCTTGAAAGGGTACAAGAGACACCTGGAAGAGCTCTGACTGGCTAAAGTTAACCGCCTAAAGAACAAAATAAATATCCATTAGCCCATTCTGATATAAATAAATAACCAAACAAGTGAACACGGGAAGAAGTGATAACTCTTCTTTATAAAAGAATCCTGGTTAATAAACATACATGGAATGAGAGTAATAGAAAATCGTTACAACATACAGTAATAAACAGAAGCAGAGTATTTGCATATTTTCAGGATCTCCCCCCAAATATTTGGTAATGACAAAGGGAACATAATAACTTTACAGTGGAGAATGCTGGCAGATGCTACCTTAGACAAGTAATCGAGGTTAATATCACCAGTAATACCTGTCGCTATCATGCACCCCCGACTTGCCACACAGAGAGGAGCACGTCACCTCGGCGGTACCTTTCCAATAATCATCTCTTTAATAATGAGAAAACATCAGACAGACACAAATTGAAGGACTGTCTACACAACCGACCAGTACTCTTCAAAATGTCAAGGTCATAAAGACGAAGAAGGAAGAAGTTGTCATAGACTGAAGGAGACTAAAGAGATATGACGGCTGGATACAAGTTGAGATCCTAAATTGGATCCTGGAACAGAAAAAGGACATTAATGTAAAAGCTAGTGAAATCTGAATACGTTTTGCTGTTTAGTTTAGCAGTAGCATAGAAGGTTAATTTCTCAGGTCTGATCATTGTCCTGTGGTTATGTAAGGGGGTATTAACATAAGGGGAAGCTGAGCGAAAGGTATGTGGGAACTCTCTGAACTACTTTTGCAACTTTTCTCTAAGTCTAAAATTACCTTAAAATAAAAAGTTTTTAGAAATGAAGTTAAGAATCGAAGCCCAGGAGAGTTTTCTACATTCGTAACCTCTGAAGAAAGCATTTCCCCCCATTTTTGTGAAGCATATGGAATTATATATGGAATTTATCATACTAAGCACTAAGTTAAAGGGACAAATTTAAACCATTGACCACTAATAGGGATATTCACTTGCTTAAAAAAATTCATTCAATAAATCTTTCTGCATCTTCGACTGTGAGTTAAGAACTGTCCTATCATGAATGCCTTTTCTCCTGTATTGTACAACCACTTCAAAATCATTCTTTCTGCCATATGAAGTGGAATGAATTTTCCAGATATAAATCTATTTTCTCACAAGAAATTGCTGCTGGTCAGGTTGTGCCACCAGCAATGCCCTGGTTGGCTGTTGGTGGTTTTCTTTGTTTCCTTGTGCTGCCTTGGGTGCTGCTGGCTACGTGAGGGTTTGGGAAGTTTTTGCTACATTTCACTCTGGAAGAATAAATCATGGAGCTTGTAAGTTCCCTCAATAATTAAATGAGACCATGATATTGCACCAGCCTGCTTGGGAGACACCAGGCTTCACTGGTCTCTTGCCTCACAGGGACAAGGAACCAGGAGCAAAATCTTGACAAGGTACCATCTGAGTGTCTGTCCCACACCCCACCATGAATTCTACTGTCACGGCAACGGGATGCAACTTAATTCATGGCTGCCGGGCTAGCATTTCAATTATGTGCATAGTACGAAATGGGAAAAACAATCTAATCCAATAGTTTTGCTCATGGGTAGTATTTTAAAATTCACAATTTGAAGAGAGGATTACATAGCATGTTGCAGGGAGTAATAGGAACAAAATTCTGACACATTACAGTGGCTGTAGCTCAGTGAGTTCACAGGATGTGGTTTAAACCCTTCTGTTAATTTCTTTTATGTGCTTCAGCTCGTGTGTTTACTTGCCTTGAACTTTGGTCTACTGATTAGAAAAATAAAGACTCACTTAATAGATTTGATGACAGTGAGCTGAAAGAATAGAGCCAAGAGAACATGAAGGGGATGTTTGATTGTGAGGTCTTACAGAATACGGGAGTCACTGTGGGAGTAATAACTGGGATAGTAGTGATGCTTTGTAGAAAAAGTGGCTAGAATTTACATACACCCACAACCCCCACAAAAATGTATGTGTGTGTGTGTAGATATATGCTGAAGGTGTGTAGACTACGTATGGGAGAAAAAGGACAGAAATAAAAGATATCTGATTCATGAGTATGGATAAGAGGATAGCATATAGCTAAATATAAGTGTGGGCCTCATATGGCCCTGGGTCTATACGAAGTTGCATTCTAAGAAGTACAGTCTCAGCATCATGGAAAGGTGTTTAAAAAAAATCTCCATCCTTACTTGTGCCTCCTGAAAAACATTAAAGGAACACTATCCGTGCCATTTAGCAACACTTATCCAAAGTCCTTCCTACGTTTCCCTCTATCGCAAATCACCACACTCTGAAGTCTGAGCTTAATGGGTTTTCTTCCACTGTGTTTATTCCTTTATCCCTAGTTCTTTATTTTGCGAGTCCATTCTACTAATCTCTCATTTGCTTCTCTGATCTGCCACTCGCTTGCGATTGTGTTTCATAAAAGATCAGGAAACTCGAGTCACTAAGACTCTTTCAGTGGGTGAAAGATGCTGGGGGGAGTTGAGGGGGGTGGGTTCTGGGAACAAACTCCTAGTAAAGCCTCCATGGAAAGTTCTGGCTTGCTCTTGCCTCCACCTGGAAGTGAGCAGAATCCCTTTGGTCCATAAAGAGGTTCCTCTTCTTCCTCCAACAGGCAGTGGCTCTGTCACTGTGCCCTTGGTTACAGAAGGAGTTTTTCTCAGATTTAAAAATTGAGAAACTCAAGCGTGGAGCCAGGCTGTAATTGTCACCCAGTGGCAATTCAGACACAGCAGGCCCCTAGGTAGTGCCGCTCCTGTTCTCTCCAAGCAGCTATCTCCCCAGTCAGCTCTCTTTCCCACAAAAGTTTCATAAAGGCTTTTTACTACATAATTATACTTCTGTGCCTTGTAGTTATATGAGGTAATGATGTACAATTAGCCTGTTTAATTAGGAAATTAGGTGTTATAATCACAATATGGAGCAAAAATTTGCCATGAAGTTGTAGTTCATAAACAAATGGCTTTTTTTCCTTAAGGTTGGAAAAAAATCACAAAATCAATGTAAACTTTTGGTTTTGGCAGACGATGAGATTTAATTTATTTTTAGCAGTAAAAGGGGAGCATTCCACCTGTTTCCCAGATGGAGGCTGCCTTCCCCCTTGAGCTGGGAATCAGTCACTCTGGTATGTAGATGTCCTCTTGGCCACTACTGGGCTGTCCTGGGTTTTCTCTGCAGGGTAGATATTGAGCTGATCTACCTTGAGACCTGGGTTGTAGACTATCAACACTGAAGGGGTCCAGTTCATTCTGTCCAAGGTATGATTAGTGTGTCCTGCTGCGTGCTAGGCACTTTGTGGTGCTTAGTTGTAAGGCCAACTTCTACATAGATTGGGCACTGACAGAGGAACACAGGGAAGGCCTGTGTTACAGAGAAGGGAGTACCTAATCATAAGGGCAAGGTAGATATTCTTTTGTGGTGCTCCCAGGAATAAGAAGTATGTTTGAACCAATCAAACCAAAGTGCAGAGAATTTGTTCAGACCCACTGTGGAGCCCTACACTATAGCTCTCCACATGGGGTTCAAAGACCCACCCCTGCTGAGATTCTATGGTTGGGCTTGATCGCATCCTGGGCCTTGCTTCATTCTCTTTGAGGGCAGGTGATGAGTCTACCTATGTTGTGACATGTGAGATTTGAAATAGATAAAATTTTATAGACTTGCATTTTTTTGGTAGAAAAAGTACATGATTTTATTTATATGACTTATTTTCAGTGGTGTCTGTCTGTGACCCATGAAATGGTAAAGCTACTGATCTATATAGTCAATCTTTGAACCACACAGGGGCGGTGGGGAACTGACCCTCCTGCACAGTCAAACATTCATGCAAAACTCTTGACCCCTCAAAAACTTAATTACCAATAGCCTACTGGTAACTGGAAGCCTTACTAATAATATAAACAGTTAATTACCACATATTTTGTCTATTATGTATATTACATACTTCATTATGAAACATAAGCTAAAGAAAAGAAAATGCTATTAAGAAAATCATAAGGAAGAGAAGATATATTTACTATACATTATGTGGAAGTGGATCATTGTAAAGTCTTCATCATCATGATCTTCACACTGAGAGGGCCGAGGAAAAGGAGGAAGAGGAAGAGAAGAGATTGGTCTCACCATGTCAGGGGTGGCAGAGGTGGGAGAAAATTCATGTGTAAGTGGACCCATGCAGTTCAAATCTATGTTGCTCAAGGGTCAGCTGTATTGACGCGTATATGTGCGTGTGTGTGTGTGTGTGTGTGTGTGTATGTGTGTCACATACATATCATGTATGTGTGTATATATTCATTTATTTCATAAATGTAGTCTAGGAGATAGAGTTAGGGACACAGCCCCTATGTTCAAGTTACCAGGGAAGACAAAGAACATAGGGATGGCAGAGATGGCCAGTAAGCAAAGTACATGCTCCCTTCTATAACATGGCTTTGTTGCTAGGAAGCCGCTGTCCAGCCAGGGATATTTCCCAACTCTCTTTGCATCTATTTGTAGCCACATGATAGTTCTTCTCAATGAAATGTGAATAATGTGATATGTGTTGCTTTCAACCTGATCAGGTTAAGAAATAGGTCTCATTTCTCAACCCTCTTTTTCTCCTCTGCCATGACCTTAGAAGCTATGTGTTGATGATGGCAGAGTCACAGGATAGAAGGAGCCTGGGTTCCTGAATCCCCAAGTGGAAGGCTGCTCACTGAACATCTGCAGTGCTCAGGTTCAATGGACTGTTGTTTAAACCAAAAGGAAATTAACATTTTTGTGTTTATGTGTTCCAGAAACTAAGGTTTCCTTACCTGATAAAAAAGGCAAGTTCAACAGAATATGATAAGAGTTACAATGGTGTTAAATGCGATGGGATGATGGAAGAGGAAGATTGAGGAACATTAAGGAAGGCAACTAAAGTAGAATAAACTGTAAGTAATATCTAAAGTAGAATAAGGAGTAGATACCAAAGTGATGGGCTCAGAGCAGGTTCTTGGGGTTGGCAGAAAGTGGGTGACATTTCAAGCAGGGGGAAAGACACATGCAAAGCCCTGGAGGTGACAGTGGGTGGGGATTGGCTGAGAGTGGATCAATATGGCTGGAGTAGAGAAAGGTATAGGGGTGGAGGTTAGAGAAATACACAAGGTCTAGATCTTGAAGGAGTTTAGACTTGACTCAAAGGGAAAGAGTGATGGGTTATCAGGAGAAAATGACATAAGATTTGGGTTTTTGAAAGATAACTCTGGTTGCTGTGCAAAGGGTGAAGTGAACAAGACTGGAGGCAGGGTGACCAATGCAAGGGCAATATGTTAATCCTAGTGATAAAAGGCAGGGGCCTGAACTAACAAAGAGGCAATGGGAAAAGAAAGAAGTGGCAGGATTTGATGATGACTAGATAAGGAAGAAAAGGGATATACAGTCATCCCTTGGTACCTGTAAGGGTTCCTTTCAGGTACTGCCACAGATGCTCAAGTCCCTGATATAACCTATGCACATCCTTCCTTACACTTTAAATCATCTCTCCATTACTTATAATATCTGCTACAATGTCTATACATCCCTTCATTCACATGGGTTCAACATAGTACTTGTCGTGTAGCATGTTTAAGTTTTACTTTTTGGAACTTTGTGGAATTTTTTTTTGTTCCAAATATTTTCAATCCATGGTTGCTGGAATGCATGAATGTGGAACCCACAGATACAGAGAGCTGAACATACAGAGCTAGAGCCAGAGACACATACCAGGTGGGAAAGAGCAGCGGACTTGGGATACATAATGATGGCACCAAACTTGGCTTTGGCACATATCACATTATTCACATTTCATTGAGAAGAACTATCATGTGGCTACAAATAGATGCAAAGAGAGTTAGGAAATATCCCTGGCTGGACAGCAGCTTCCTAGCAAAATTGAATAGGTTGGTTCATGGGTTTTACCTCTGTAGGCTTCGTTTTACCTGCAAATGGGGATACCAACTAGTTTGCAGGGGTTTCGTCAGGATGAAATGAGACCCAGCATGTGGAAGTATTATGTAACTCTATAGCACTTTATAAAGGGAGGGTTCTCACCTACTGATATAGTCTACATAACCCTGTCCAAGTCTCCCACCTTCAGGAATCTGAGGATTGAAGTTTCATACACTGGGGAAAAGAAGTCCTATTTAATAAATGATGCTGGGAAAATTGGATAGCCATGTGCAGAAGAATGAAACAGGACCACTCTCTCTCACCACTCACAAAAATTAATTCAGGGTAGATAAGAGACTTAAATGTAAGGCATGAAACTATAAGAATTCTAGAAGAAAATGTAAGAAAAACTCTTCTAGAGATCAGCCTAGGCAAAGAATTTATGACTAAGACCCCAATGGCAATTATAGCAACAACAAAAATAAATAAATGGGACTTGATTAAATTAAAAAGCTTCTGCACAGCTAAGGAAATAATCAATAGAGCAAATAGACAACATATAGAATGGGAGAAAATATGCACAAATTATATATCTGATAAAGGGCTAATATCCAGAATCTACAAATAATTCAAACAAATCAGCAAGCAAAAAACCAAACAACCCCATTAAAAAGTGAGCAAAAACATGAATGGCAGCTTTTCAAAAGAAGATAGACAAATGGCCAAAAAACACATTAAAAAAATGCTCAATGTCACTAATCATCAGGGAAATGTAAATTAAAATTACAATGAGATATTACCTTACGTTAATTAGAATGGCTTTTATCAAAAAGTCCAAAAACAATAAATGCTGGCGTGTATGCGGAGAGAAAGGAACACTTATACACTGTTGGTGGGACTGAAAATTAGTACAACCTCTATGAAAAACAGTAAGGAGATTTCTCAAAGAACTAAAAGTAAAACTGCCATTTGATCCAGCAATCCCACTACTGGGTATCTACCTAAAGCAAAAGAAGTCATTTTATCAAAACGTCACCTGCACTCAAATGGTTATAGTAGCACCATTCACAATTACAAATATGTGGAATCAACCCAAGTGCCCATCAATTTCATGAGTAGATTAACAAAATGTGGTGTATGTATACCATGGAGTACTACTCAGCCATAAAAAGGATGAATTAATGCTTTCTGCAGCAATTTGGATGGAACTGGAGACCATTATCCTAAGTGAAGTTTCACAAGAATGGAAAAGCAAACACCATGTGCACTCTCTAATAAATAGGAACTAACCGACGAGCACACGTGTGCATACAGGGAAGTAAAAGTCATCAAGCAGGGAGGAGGGGAGAGGACAGGAGGGGCAAAATCATACCCAATGGGTACAGTGAACACTATCTGGGTGATAGGTAACCTTATAGGCCTGACTCAGGTACTATAAAATCTATCCATGTAATAAAAACATTTGTATCTCCTTAATATTTTGAAATAGAAAAAAAGAGATTCTAAAGGTGGAGTTTTAGAGGTTGCACATGGAGAAGAATCACTTTCTACCTGTAGTGTATCAATCTCACAGGTATTGTGGGGTGGTCTCTCCCAATGAGTTCACCATTTCCCTCACAATGAGTTCTAGAGGCCTCAGGATGGCTCGACTTTCCCTAGCTCAACTGCATTTGGGGACAGCACATGCCCGGATGTCTTTGAGGTCACTCTTCCTTCTGGTACAGTCCCTGAAGCCCTACATTTGCACTTCCTCGAACTACTCAAGTTGTCTCAGTCTTTTGGCTACCAATAATAGCAGGAAGTTCTCCATGATGGAGGTCAGTGTTTTTAAGTTTCCTCATTTCTTCCACGAGCACCAAGGCCTGTAGATAGTTGGACAATTCAGAATGACCTGTTCTTTAACAAATGAAGTCATAGATAGCTTCTTTGTGAGCACAAGGTAGAAACACCAGGCTCTGAAAAAACATTTGCCATGCAACTCTCACTATCACCCAATACATCTATAGTGTGTCAGTTTTCCTTGATTCCTGATACCAGCTGGGCTCACTGTACCATATTTTACAGTTAGTGATCAAGATACTGAGTTAAATTTTAAAAAACAGAACTACTTCTGCATGTAGCTCATAAGATTTAGATGTTTAGGTCTGTCTGACATGCATAAACACTTGCTGTTTTTCTACACATCTGGACCTTGGAGATAATTCAAAGAACTTCTTTCTTCAATCAGATCGACAGCATTTTTTGCACCCAAAGAAACTTGATTCAAGCAATTTTTCTTACATGTACTTTCCGAGGCTTGGCCAGCCAGCTTGACAGGTGGCAATTCACTGGAGTTTATAGTAGAATGAATCTTTGATTGAAGTACCTGGGTCAAAGATAAAAAGAAGAACAGTTCATACAACACAGCAGCTGGTATTATAAACTCTTTGCATAAAACAAAAATCTGCAACATATATAGATGTATCATTAGTGCTTTTGGAACAATAAAGCTCTCATTTGATTGCACCATTTTAAATGTTTGATGGAGTGTATTGTGATACCTAATTTAGTTGTTCTTGAATGGCAGCATGGCTGATGCTCCCCATGCATTTGCAGTTCATCAAATGTCTGCCATTCTCCTGTGATGAGAGATGAATCCAAAAGGGAAAGAGAGGATAGAAGTGAAATGTAATGGAAACTGTCAAAAAGCAGTGTAGGTACATGCAAGGTGGCAGGCGCCAGGCAGACGACACTGGAGTCCAAGCTGGTCAGCCCTCTAAGAGGGGGGTTCTGTGTGGCGCTTCCCCAGAACCCAGCCGCAAAGCACCTATGTACAATGGGCACTGCAGTGGGTTTTGTCTGCTCAGCATGTATTCACTTCTCCCTTCTGGTAATGGCACTTCCTTTCCTCTGGTTAGCTCCTCCATCTGTATATGGGGTCTTTGTGGGGCTGTCAATCATAATACTCCCCCATGCCCACCCCAACACACCTGGAATGGGCATATAAACCTCCTAGACGAGTCTTAGTATATTTTCCCCTCTTGGAATGATGATTGGCTTAGGAACAGACATGTGACCAAAGTCAGACCAGTCAGGTTCTGTCCTCAGACTTGATCAAACCAGTTGGAGAGACAGCTTTCTCTTGTTTATGGCCCACAACATGTGAACATGTAGACCTACAGCACCCATCTTTCCCCCCATGTGGAAAGAACCTCCCTGAGGCAGGAGGGGACAAGATGAGTATCCAGGGGTGCAGACACAGAGACAGTCACACTCCAAGTCCCTGCATCCAGAAAATAAATCCACCCTTGGACTCCCCAGGTATATAAGCTAATACATTCCAATTCTTCCATCTCTTGTTACAGCTGCTGGATTTGGGTTTCTGTCACTTGAAACAAGGAATTCTGACAAATATAGTAGTTTGAAAAGGCAATTACAATGAAGGAATCTATTAAGAATTTCCAGAACTCATTCTATCATAGCTCATGTCTAGGCATGACTCATGCTAGACTTTTGCTTCTAGCATAGACAAAACGATTACTTGAAGCACATTTTCTTTTTATGAGAATGATAAAAATCCCATTAGGGTGAAGTCAGTCAAGAGGTCATCTTCTTTTTTTACGTGTGGAAGGAAATTGTTTTCAAATGTTGGAGTGGAGATGCTGCCGCCCATTGCTGCCCTAACAGGCCCAGTTGTGCACGGCAACAGCCTCTCAAAGGCAGAAAGAGTTGTCCTTAAGGGCAGAAGGTTGTCATGGAGAAAAATCTTCCCTTTCTCAGCATTTGTATCCTTGTGCTCCCTTTCAACTCTCCATTTTCTATCATTTCTACTTTTTTAAAAAAATAACAGCCTTGAGATACATTGCACACACTGTATAACCCACTGATTTAAAGTATACGTACAATTCAGTGGTGTTTAGTGTATTTACAGAGCTGTTCAGCCATCACCGTAGGCAATTTTAGAACATTTCATCACCCCCCAAAACATTCTGTGCAGTCACCCTCAGTACCTCCTCCCCTCCGCCCTTGGCAACCACTAATCTGCTTTCTGTCTCTATGGACTTGCCTGTTCTGAAATTTCATATAAATGAAATCATACAATGCATGATCTTTTGGGACTGACTTTTACTTAGTGTCAGGTTTTCAAGGTTCATCTATGTAGTAGCAGTAGTAATTCTCTCTTATGGGAGAACATCATTCTATTCTATGGGTATACCAAATTTTGTTTATTCATTTATTACTGATGGGCATCTGGGCTATTTCCACTTTTTTGGCTAGTATGAATAATGCTGCTATGAACATTGGTGTATAATGTTGATGTGGACATATGTTCTCATTACTCTTGGGCATACACCTAAGAATGGAAATGCTGGGTCATATGATGATTCCATTTTTAACTTTTTGAGGAATTGTCATACTGTTTTCCAAAGTGGCTACACATTTTGTATTCCCACCTGAAATATATGAGGCTTCCAATTTCTCCCCATTTGTGCCAGTATTTATCATGTGTCCTTTTGGTTATAGCCATCCTAGTGGGCACGAAGCGATGTCTCACTGTGATTTTGATTTGCACATCCCTGATGGCTAATGAGGTAGAACATCTTTTCCTGTGCTTGGTGGCCATTTATGTTTTCTGTGGCAAAATGTCTATGCGGATCACTTGCCTATTTTTCAATTGGGTCCGATCACTTTGATAGCAGTGGCAAGGTCACACTGGCGAACAAAACGTGGCCTCGGGTTTTGCTTGAAAATGCACTTTGTATGGTAAATGGACTTAGGACGGTGAACATGCAAGGGACAGGACAGAGAGAGGACGAGCTTTCCGCCCCCTTCCTGGGGCAGGGGTAAGGTGGGTGCACGTGGGGGACAAGTGTCGATTCCTCCATCTTCTTTCCGACCTTCAGAGCTCGGTTTACGTGTCACCTCCTCTGAGAGATCTTCCTTGATTACTTTTAGGGGAGATTTACTTTCCACGAATTGTGTCTTATATTAGGCCTATTTTTTGTGTGCTTCATAACACTTTTATGATTTATAATTAATTAATTTGACTTGTCAGATTTTTTTTTTTTTTTAACTATCTCCTAGTTCCTTTAGGGCAAGATTCACATCTGTCTCTCTACTGCTTTGTTCTCAGCAGCTACCTCAGTGCCTGGCATTGAGCCTTTGCTCAACAAATTTCTTGAATGGAATATAGCTCATGTTATAGGAGAGAACAGTCATATTAGTTTATGTACGTTAGATACTGGGGAAAGCTTTATAAAATAGTCCTTACTAAAAAACTTAAGTTTCAAACAAACCCACTTCTGCCTCTGTATCATTTACTTAGCAGAATCACATTTAAAACATAATTGAAAACTATGGGCCAGGTGTGGTGGCTCATGCCTGTAATCCTAGCACCCTGGGAGTCAAAGCAAGAGGATCGCTTGAGGTCAGGAGTTCGAGACCAGCCTGAGCAAAAGCGAGACCCCATCTCTACCAAAAATAGAAAAACTTAGGTGGGTGTGATGGCACATGCCTATAGTCCCAGCTACTCAGGTAGCTGAGGCGGGAGGATGGCTTGAGCCCAGGAGTTTGAGGTTGCAGTGAGCTGTGATGACGCTACTATATTCTAGCCCTGGGCAGCAGAGTGAGACTCTGTCTCAAAAAACAAAAACAAAAATCAAAAACTAAAAAAACTATTAAGGACAGTGGATATTCTTCACATACTCTTCAGAGGAAAGTTTAGCTTGAGACATGCTCCTCCTGTCCCATATGCATGAACCAAAAGGATTTTATTGACAGAGTGGTATTGTATCCTATATCATAATCCTACCGCACTGAGCCTACCTGTGATAGAACTCGGAGACTCCACAGGGCTCCACCCTTTGTCCTGTATTCCGCGTAAGGAAAAATGCTCCTCAGAACAACACTAAGCACGAGTCGTGTAAGCACACGTTCTGAGCTTCGCTCTGTACTGAAGCACCATTCTCACGTCATTTCCTGTATTGGTCATGCTGGTATAGAATACACGTTTGAACAATATTCAGAAATAGGACATGCATTCTCAGGCTGGGATATGAGATTTAAAAAAATTACAAGTGATTTTAAATGTCTATTCGTATATGCACCATGTTGCAGAATTCTAGCTAAACAGAAGGGTCTTTCTCTCCCTTCTTTACAACCCTCCCTCCTGAGATTATAAGTAAAGATCCCCATTAGTGGCTGATTGGGTAATGAGGGAGGTATCTAGGTTCATTCTCAGGTGACTGAATGGGTAGTGGTGCCATCTCCTGAGACAGAGAAGCAGTACGCAAGGTGGAAATGAGGGCCATTGGTGCTGTCACTACTAGCTATGTATCTTTGGGCAAGTTAATCTCTTTGTCTCCATTTCTTTATCTGTGAATTGAGGATAGTAATAGTACTCACCTCATAGGATTAATGTAAAAACCAAATGATTTAACATACATAAATCACTTAGGAATGCATGTGTTTACAATTATTTGCTTTCGACTTTCATTCCATCTTCATTAATATCATCATCATCATCATCAAGAAATGCAGGAGGAAGAGGAATTTAAGAGAAGTTAGGTAAGCCGTTGATAGGCTCTATTTTGGACATGTTCACTTTGAGGTAGCTATGGACATTCAGTTAGACACATCTAGTTGGTAAGAGAAGAAATTGGCCTGGAGCTAATATCAGAGTTGCTGGTATGGCTTATGGAACCACAAGTTGAGAGGACACAGTTGAATGCCTGCGCTGGATAAGAGCACGTAGGGACAGCAGGTGGAGTGAGAAGGGAATGAGAGCTAAGGCAATGCCTTACAAGGAAATACAAAGGGAGAGGAGCCAGGAACAAAAGCTAGTGGTCGTAAAGCAGGAAGGTACTGGGGATAGTGCTGTGTTGGAGATTAAGGGAAGAGAGGTTTAATAAAGAGAGTGGTCCATATTACTAAATGACCTAAAAAATTCAAATAATATTGGGAACTAGCAAGCATATTCAATTGAGTAATTAGGAGGTTTCTGGTAGCATTAACTAGAGCATTTTCAGGGGAGGGGGCCTCCCTCCCTTAACCAATGGCTGCACTGAAGTTGGAGGCCATGATTTGGCACATAATTACATGATTTTTTCTGGTAGAAAAGAAAGTAAATGGTTGGTATTAAGAATTCAGGGAACTGAGCCCTACATGGGTACCTCATTTCCTGCAGGCTACCAATGCAAGAAGCTTATTCCAAGGAAGAGTAATTCACAGACTAAGGAATAAGGTCAGGGCTTGGTAGTCACTTGGCACATAGCTCCAATGGGAGTCCTTTAGGATAAGACCAAATTGGAACCTGAACCTGAACATGAGGCCTGGCCCTTGGACTTGCTTCCTACCTTTATCACATGGAAGGCAGAAGTTAAGGAGGTGGTGGGAAGAGTGCCTCACAGGGTGGGGGCAGGACAGGAGAGGGAAACGGGCATGGCTGCATTCCCAGGAGGCACAAGTATCCCCTTCACTAGTAGAATATGGCCCAATGAGCATCCACACAAACTGCTCCTCCTCTGCTGGGAGGGCCAAGTTTCCTTTCATGATCTCACCCTATGAGTCATTCCAGAAATTTGACTTAAGGGGCCCCACTATTCTCCTCCCTCCCTGGGCAGTTTGACTGAGCTGGGGTTATCAGGGTTGCCAGAGGATATGGTTCCCATATCCACATTTGATTCATCACCTTCTTGATCTTTTAAAGAGTTCTTAATCATAGAATCATGGAAGATATTATACTCCTCATGGAACACCATGAAATATTGATACATTTAATTCTAGGAATAATTTTAGGCAGAAAATGTGGCTCTATTATATGCCACAATATAAAATCATAACCACAAACACACACATCCATAAAAAAACATGCTGCTGAATTAAGAGTGATTGGCTGTTTGCATTAACTTTTGCTTGCTACTTATTCATTTCATTTGTTATCAGCTGGCACTCACTAGCAGACAAGCAGTAGCAGGTGCAAAACGGCTGGAAAATTTTGGCAAAGAAAAGCTTAAAATTGTGAAAATTGTATCCATTAAGTTATATTTTCTAGAAATTGCAAAACCCCAGCAATTATTTCAATTTAGTGATGGAACATACCCGTTTTGCAGAGACTGAGAATCTCCAAACTAGTTCCAAAAATTTTATACTACAAATTGTCCTGTACCACAGAGACCATGACTTCTCTATCAATAGACATTATATTAATGAAAGAGCTCAGATTCGCCTTGACAGTGGTCTGAGAACAGCTAAATAGAGGCTATAGTTCAGCTATTTGTACTCCCCATTTCCTGTTACCAAATGGAAATGGACTTTTCAACTGTTTTGCCCTTTCTCATATTAACTTTCTAAAATGTTTAGCTTCTGGCTACTATTATACATTCTCCTAATTGCTTATGGAGTAAGTTTTTTCATCTCCACTAAAACATTAGCATCGGGGTAAGATGCTTTGTCATTAACTGTTATACACTCAGTCACTATGCTTGGGCCTAGCACGTAGTGGGGACTTAATAAAAGTGCTTAATAAAAA
This sequence comes from Indri indri, assembly GCA_004363605.1. NCBI lineage: Eukaryota > Metazoa > Chordata > Mammalia > Primates > Indriidae > Indri > Indri indri. The sequence continues at coordinate 27,689 of RJWJ010018557.1, forward strand.
CTTCATGGAGAACTTCATTCAGCGTCACTGAAGTGGTTGTAGAGCATGGCATTTGGGATAGTATGACTTTTGAAGTAAGACATAGCTGGATTTGATCTCAGCTTACTATCTTATATAAGAAACTTAATATCTCAAAATTTATTTATACATCTGTTAAATTGAAACAGCAATATGTATTAATAGTTCTTATAGCATTAAGAGTTACTCTAAGTAAAGCATTAATATAGTGCCTTGCACACAGGAGTTAATTAATGGCAGCTACTGTTACTCCAGACTGCAAATGAGAATTTTTGCAATTTTGAATACTTACTAAATTGAATGATAATAAACCAGTGTGGATTTATCTTATTAGAATACAGTTTTGACAGTTTAGTGTTTCATGTTTTTATAAAATATGTAAATTTGCTTATTGACATATTTTAGAAATTAGCAGTCCACATAGTGGGAAATAATTTCTTATCTCTAATTTAATCCTCGACTGTTAAAAACTAAAAATAAAGAACTTTGTCAAAGAAACTAAAACTTTTAGTTGCAGAGCGATCGAAAAGCTCATAAAATGGACTATTTTAAAGGAAATCACTTTTGCCTTCCTATATTGGTACAGACTTCACTAATTAACTAGATTCTCTGTGATTACCATTTAAACAAAACAGATGGGCCCTGGGTTTGATAGCCAATTTTATAAATTGATTTACCTATAAAAGGAACTACTGGGAACTATTTATATGATGTAACAGTTAATTTACTATTTACATATTAAAGTAAATACAAGGAAGGCATATGAAATCCATAAGAAGATCATACCATTAGGCTTAATAAAGGAATAGAAACCATTGGAGCATTCTGAGCTACATTTCAGAATTTGGATGGGCCTTAAGATAATTAAAATGGTAGCACTATCTTTGGCCACCAGGTGGGCTATTTTTCTGTTTGTGGCAATGCTCTAGGAAGGTCAAGACTAACCACACCCTTCTTGCTCTCATACATACAACCCTGGACTTGAATAGATTTAGTTGGCCAGTATATTACTATCTGCTTACCACAGATGATATGAAATGTCACCTCCAGCCTGGAACTAGGGAGAAACAGAAAAAATTAATAATACAGAAGAGCCTGGAAATCTAATTTCAGAGGAGAGTTGGTCTCAGGAGGTGGCCCAATTTATGCAATCTGAATTTAAGGATATCTGTAATATACAACTTCCTCAATCTACTCTGTAGCTTCCAGATTTCTAGCATTGAAGATGATCTTATCAATTCCAGTGGTTCCTGTTTAAATGTAACATGTTTAAATCAATATTTATTGAACATCTGCATCATACCAGGCATTGTTGATACAGCAGTGCACAATAATCCTGATTAACTTATCTCATTGATGCCTTAGTATGAACCCATTTATCAGAAAAATTTCCTCTGCAGAGACTGAAAGGAGCAGGTGGGAAAGAGAAAACCTGGAAAATTTAGAATATGGGGATAAGAAGGCATTGCTCTATAAGAACTTTTGGTTGTAACAGAACACATTTGGAACTATCTGAAGAAATTATCTTTCCAAAGAACCAGACTTTGGTTTTATTGATTTTCTCTATTTTCCATTTTCTTGGTTTCTACTCTAATTTTTATTATATCTTTTCTTCTGCTTGCTTTAGGAATAAATTGCTCTCCTTTATCTAATTCCCTAAGGTGGAAGCTTAGGTTATTGATTGCAGATTTTTTAAAATCTTTTGTTATATATGCATTTAATGCTATAAATTTTCATTTAAGCACTGCTGTGCTGCATTCTATATATCTGGTAAGTTACATTTTCATTTTTATTTAGTTCAAAGTATTTTAACATCTCTCTTGACATTTCTTTGATCCACATGTTAGTTAGAAATGTATTATTTAATTTTAAGATATTTTGCAATTCTCTTGTTATGTTTATGTTATTGGTTTCTAGTTTATTTCCCTTGTGGTCTGAGAATATACTTTGTATGATTTGTATACATTTTTTTTCCAGGTGTATTTTACAGTCCAGAATGTGGTCTATCTTGGTTAAAGTTCCATGTGAACTTAAGAAGCATGTGTATTCTACTGTAGTTGAATGGAGTATTCTGTAAATGTCAATTAGATCAAGTTGATTGATAGTCCTGCTCAGGTTATATATATCCTTACTGATTTTCTACCTGCTTGATCTATGAATTATTGACAGAGAGGTGTTGAAGTCTTCAACTATAATAATGGATTTGTCTATTTCTTCTTTAGTTCTGTCAGTTTTTGCCTCACATATTTTGACAGTCTCCTGTTAGGTGCATACACAATAAGGATTGACCCCTTTATCATTATGTAATGCCCTTCTTCGTCCCTGATAACCTTCCTTGTTCTGAAGTCTCCTTTGTTTGAAATTAATATAGCTATGAAATAGCTTTCTTTTAATTAGTGTTGGCATAGTATATCTTTCTCAATACCCCTTTACTTTTAAACTATTTAAGTTTTTACATTTAAAGTAGATTTATTATAGAAAACATATAGTTGAGTCTTGTTTTGTTTTCATTTTTGTTTTTTAATCCACTCTAACAATCTCTTTTATTTGGCATATTTAGACCATTCATATTCGAAGTGATTACTGATATAATTTCTAGCATGTTTGTAACTATTTTCTGTGCATATTTGTCCTTCGTTACTCATTTCCCCCTTTTCTGCCTTCTCTGGTTTTAATTGAGCATTTTATATAACTATTTTATTTCTCTTAGCAAATGAATTATACTTCTTTTTAAGCATTTCTTAGTAGTTGTCCTAGAGTTTACAATATATTTTTTAAGGTTTTAAAACATTTTTGGTAAAATATACTTACCAAAAAAATTATAATTTTAACCATTTTTAGGTGTACAATTCAGGGGCATTAAGTACATTCACATTGTTGTGCACTCGTCCAGAACTTTTTTATCTTTTCAAAATGAAGCACTATACCCATTATATAATATACATTTTAAATCTAAGATCACCTTCAAATAACACTATAGTCTTCTTATGTAGTATAGGTATCTTAAACAAAGTATTCTCGATTAGTATCTCCTATCTTCTGTGACATTGCTATTATTCATTTTCCTCATCCATATACTATAATCACTAATATATTGTTACTATTATTTATTTTATTTTTTTAAATTTTATTGTGTATGTTAAAGGTATACAACATGATGCTACCAAATACATATATAGTAAAATGGTTACTATAGTGGATCAAATTAACATGTCCATCATGTTACATAGTTACCCATTTTCCCTCTCTGTGTCAAGAGCAGTTGTAATCTACTCTTTAGCAAAAATCCTAAATACAATACGCTATTATTAACGATCATGTTGTACATTAGATCTTTAGACTTGTTCACCCTCCCCATCTGCTACTTTGTATCCTTTGACCTACATCTCCTCATTTCCTCCCTCCCACCTCACCCCCAGTAACCACTGTTTTATTATATCTGTATATTTGAGTTTTAAAAACAGATTCCACAAGTAAGTGAGATAATGAAATACTTTTTCTGTGTATGGCTTACTTCATTTAGGATACTGTTCTCCAGGTTCATATATGTTGTGGCAAATGGCAGCATTTCCTCCTTTTTAAAGGCTGAACAATATCCCTTTGTATATTTACATCTATACATACATATAATCTTTATATATACACATCTATATCTATATATAGTTTCTTTATCCATTTTTCTGTGGATGCTAGGTTGCTTCCAGATCCTGGCTACTGT
>RJWJ010018558.1:0-31448 GCA_004363605.1 Indri indri
CTCATGATAAACAATAATTAAATTTGTCCTCAAGTAAGAAAAATTGACAGCACCATTTATTACACATAGCTTATCCTAAATTCACCTGGAATTTGGGATGAGCATCTATATCTGGCTTTACACAAAGGAAAAATAAAGTTCTCATATCTTTAGGACCAGAGGTAGTTTTACAACTTGGAGCAAGCCAGGTATCAGCTAAAGTTAGGGTCGTTCATTCCCTGGAAACTAGGAGATAGGGATGCTGGCTTCCTTGGTTGTTTACACTCAAAGGAGATTGTGCCCAAGTCCTTGAGATAGACTTTCTTGTGTCTGACAAAAGGCCCACCTATTTTTCAAAAGGATTTATATATTTCAAAGAGAGGAAAATGTACTTACAATGACAAATTTTCTAAAGCAAATGCTCTAAGAAGAAGGAGGGGGAGGGAAATCTCTTCCCCATTACTCAACAGGGAGAATTAAGCCTCTTATTTTTAATTTCCATTTGTTCTTATACTTGGTTGGCAAGTATCAGAACTAAAAGTTGAGAGAGTCTGACTCTGAAATAGCCAATAAAAAGAAAGAGGTCTCATTTATTTTCTTTTCTAGGAACTCAGATCTGCTATAGCAGAGGTGGGGGTTTGACAATTTCAGGGTCTTTCCTTCAAGGTCATCTCAATAGATTACAGGTGGGTTCTGTATTGTAGGGAGTCATTGTAAAGCTGAGCAGAAGTCAGGAACTAGAAGGACTTACAACTTCTCTGTGTGGTGGCTTGGGAAGACTATTTCTAGTTTTTCGAGAGAAACAAACAAAACAGTAAGATTGGGGTCAATAATTATTTGGAACTCAGGTCATCCAGATGTCACATGGTTTTAACCATAGATTCAAGGTTGTACTCTCTAGAGTCTTTTATACCTGCATTCTTTATCATGCTACCTTTATAGGACCTTAATTACTGAATGTTTTATAGCTTCTGGCTTGTGGATAATAAATTCTAATACCAGATCCTGTGTTTTTACACCAAAGTTAATAGTTACATCAATGTACAAAATACATTAAAAATCTTTCAGAAAAGATAAATATGCAGCATGTAATAATATTATGATATACATTTTCTGGAAATGGCTTTTTGTAATGGATACACAAAGTGTGGTTTTATATTTAAAAGAACATATATGTAGATCATTTTGCTATCATTTTGCAGAAAAGAGTATGCATACTTGGTTTTGGATTAAAAGGAAATGAAAAATCGATTTACACAGCACATTCTTTAAAAAAAAAAAAGCTGTCTGTAACATTGGCTTAAAGTTTCACAAGACCACATCACTTATTACCCAAAGTGAACTTCAAATAACAATAAAAAAAATTTGAATTTGACTCTGTTCAGAATTAAGATTTCAAAGTATCTTAAGTTCTTTCTTGCTTATATCTAAAATAAATAGGTTATTCAATTGGCAGTATGATAAAATACAGAATCTTAACTGCCAGGATGCTAGTCTGAAAATAAAATTTGTTTATTTATTGAATGATCTTTATCTTTCTTAAATGTTCACCTTTGCTTTGCCCAAGTTATTTAGCTTCTTACCTATATGCTGAGATTGGCAAAGCAAAACGAAAACTTCACAAAATGTCTAAAATGATGGCTCTACCTGTCATAGCATAATATATCATTTCCAAGCAGCTGCTAAATTGTGATGCCAAACATTATTTTGGTCTGCCAGTGGGTTCAGGAAGAGCTGAGAAACAGTGCCGAAGTTTGCCAGCATGATGCCAGGGGATGAACTACCTTATCCTCCTCAAGCCGACTTATTTATCCATGTAATTATAACATTTTATATTTGAAAGGGAACTTACAGGGCATTTAGCCCAATATTTTATTTAATGTTTTAATCCTGTCTACAACATGTACCTTTATATATCTTCTGTTTAAACTCTTCTGGTGTCAGAGGCTTTACCATCTCACAAAGCAGACTCGACATATGTTTTAGTATGACTAAGATAAAGTACGTAATGGCTCAGTGAATGACAAAAACAAATAGAAAACACCGAATAACCTGGGGTTTAATTTGGAGTAATATAGCCTTGGGTGTGATCCTTCATCTTCTTGAGTCTTAATTTCATTCTCTGCTAAATGGGATCCAAGGATTATGGTGAAAATCTGACAATTTCTTTACATTTCTTATAATTTTAACTAGTAAATGTCAGTACTTTCAGGAAAATCAAATTTATGGTAGCTTTTATTTGTTAGAAAAGTTAAGGAGGAGATGTAATTGAGTCATTTTCTCCCTTCGATCTAAAGCTTCAGAGAATTCCAGATGATGAAAGGTCCAGCTTACTTCTTATTTTATGACTATTGATTTTCTACGGCCAGTAATGGAGCTACCCCCTTGTCTTAGTGCATTTTTTCTGTCTCCTCTTTCTAGTCTAAAAATGCACTTTCTCCTAATAATGCAGAGTGTGTCCATGTTTCACAATCTTGCTTAGCTGTTTGGCCATGCCATGCCCCTTTTGCACAGGAGCCAGCTCTAAGCCACAGCTCTCTCAGATCACTGCTTCTTCACCCCATGATCTGGCCCAGGGCAAAGCAGGCAGAGTTACAGAGTGGCAGCAGATCTCCTTTATCCTCCATTTTGGAATGCTCCCTTGTCAGCCATGAGTTGGCACCTGGAAATGAAAAGTTCTGGTCATTTCCTCCATTGGTGTCTTTCTATCACATTGTTCTATCAGAGTCAGGCATTAGAACTAAATTTCTCGTCTTGCTTCATCTCTGATGCTTTCTTTTATACTTTCTTTTGTATTATCTGCCTTCATAGTTGCTAACACCCATCTCCGTTTTGTTGAGTTTATCTTATCTCTTCCAGACAGTCTAACCCTATCGCATAAGAACACACAGAGATTGAATGGATAAAGAAGTTATTGGAATCACTACCCTACCACACAGCAGCATTATAAAGCCAAGTGAATCAATATTCTTTGATTCTTTTCCATCTCTGTCTTTTGTAATGTTCCATTTTGCAGAAGCTGGGACTTAATCCAATCCCTATTCACTTTGCCTCCTTGTTTTAGATGCTGCAATGCTAAAGTTAAGGTAAAGCAGCAGCAAAGTAGTAATAGAAGGGCGAAGGGTGTGCGTGTGATACAGCAGTGCTGTTTCTTAAGGCTGCACCAGCCTCTCAAAACCATCTTGACTCCTTGTAGGAAGCCAGTCTGCTCTGCTGAGCTCTCAAGAGATTGGAGTCTGATGTGAAGGTATAGCTGAAAGTCTTTATTATGCCATCGGTAGTGCAGAAAGCAAGCAGCTACTGAGGGAAAAAAACAAACTTTTCCTATTACAGTATAAATCATGTTTTTACATAAGATGATGCTATGCCCAAATATTAATGTATAATTTTCAGGCATTTTTTTCTGAAAATTTATTCATCTCAATCAACCTATTTTTTTCTCTTATTTTGCAGCAATGAAACTGGAGCAGAAGCTGAAAACATAGGCTGCTGAAGTTTTTGGGAATGCTGGTGCTAACCACTGCTAGATTTAACTTTTGTTTTTCCAGAATGAGTGATCCATTTGTGAACTGCAGTGCAGCAGAAGAACTCACATAAAGTTTGCTGCAGTCATATAGCATCACAGTACTCTTAACACCCAGCATAGGAGAGATTGACCTACAGCTTCTCGCACCACTGTTCAAGCCTTTAATGCCTTCTATTAAGCTGACAGCAATACTAACGGGCCCCTATATTTAGCAGCCAAATAAAGAAGAATCATGGGTAAATAAAATAATGGCTGTGACTGTGTTTCAATACTAGTTTTATTTAAAGCATACATTACTGAATCAGGTTTTATTTCCCTTTTGCTTCACTTTTTTACACGTAAAAAACTCCACAACTTTAAAAAAATGAGTCCTTGCCTGCTTTCAGGGGATGCTAATAGTCATTGGGGAGATCTTGCACATGAGAAAGTTGGTATTTCTTCTAGCACACATTGTCTTCTTGTTCTGATGGGGTTCTGAGCTGCTGGGACAGACTGTGTGCCGGACACAGCCTGTAAGGATGAGCATCGTGTTACTGGAGTGTCTCGGATCCCACTGTCTCTCTGACCATCGCCACATGATCCTAGTCAAGTCTACTTCAGAGTCAGTTTCTACCCATAATTTGGGGAGGAGCAGAGACCATAGAGCAACGTCGCACTGTACTGACAGTCCTGGGAGCCCAGCAGAAGCCCACCCTACACCTGCCATATTGGTCGTGTTCACTTTGTTTCCCAGCTGTCATCCCCATCAGTCTGTCCTAGCCTCCTTTCAGAGGTTTCCTTCTTCTGCCTATCTGAGAAGCCTAGAACAACACACATTAAGAATCCACAGTGGTTCTGGATAGTGAACTCCTGGTGGCGATACCTTACCCCCTTGCATATAGCCCATGTTCCCCCTGCAGCCAGTTCTGAGCCACAGCTCCTTTGAATCACTGTTTCATCACACCAATGCCAGGACAAAGCAGGGTGAGTTGCTTACAGAAGAGCAACTGGGCTCTTTTATTCTCCAACAGCCAGTTTAGAATGTTCTGTTATCAGACATCAGTTGGCAATGGGAAATGTAAAGTTCTCTTCGTTTCCTCCATTGGTGTTGGAGGACAAAGGAGCCTCAGTAAGTCTCTCTATTCATCTCTCCTTCCCCAAACAAAAACCACTTCCCGACCAATCTACTAAGTTGTGTGAAGCATCACTTTAGATTGTTAATAATGATTTCCAACATTCACTGTGCTCTTATCATGAGCCAGGCACCACACCAAGTGCTTTACATGAATTTAATTTAACCTTCACAATGAGCCTGTGAGGTAAGCAATGTTATTACCCATATTTCATGTTTGTGAGAATAGGTTTTTCCAAATGGTCAAATCAAGCTAGTAAGTGGTAGAGGCAGAATTCAAATCTGGGTAATCTGATTCTAAGATCAAGCCATTTACTCAATCATTTTTCCAGTCGGTTATTCATATATTCATTTTTGAACCTCAGGTGTGAAAGGTTGTCTTGGTTACACTCCCCAGCTCATAAGTTTGGGTGAGCCCCTCTTGTGCATACCTGATTGCGGATTGATCATTGTTTACGACAATTTCTGTCTTCCCTTCCCCTGCTATAGGCACACATTGTTTTGTGTTTAATGTATATCTTTTGCTCATGTATGTTTCGAAGATATGCATTGTTTTATCTGCATATATAATTAATAAATATAAATGGCATTGCTTATACTCTGTTTTTTTTGTCCTATTGAGCACTGTGTTTTTAAGGTCTATACGCATTGCTCTGTAGATGTCTAGAGGATTATTTCCTCACCGCTGCATGGTGGGGGTGCATCATATTTTACCTACCCACCCGCTTGGCCTTGGTCTCTCAGGTTACCTCCTCTCCCTGTACCACCAGCTTGTGATAAACATCCTTGCATGTGCCTCCTTGCAGACCTCTGTAAGAATTTTGCTGGAATATATAATATATACCCATAACTGGAATTGTTTAATCCTAAAGTGTGCATGTACTTAATTGGCCTAAATCCTCCCAGACTGCTCTCTAGAATGGGTGCACCCATTTTTATTCCCACCTTCAATACATTAGGGCTCTTATATCCCCAGGGTCCTCTCCACCTTTGAAGGTCTGAGCTTTGAAACCTTGTGTTATACTGTTAATGAAGGCAACTTTTAAAATGGGAAGGCTGTTTGAACATGGTGTCCTATTCATCCAAAGTTTTCCAATTCTGAAAGACTTTTATACTCTTTAACTCATTGCAGTTGTCAACTAAGTATTATTGTCTTTATTTCACTTGTCAACCTAAATAACAAAGAGGAAAACTCTAAAAGATATTTATTTGGGAATAGAGCATTGCAATGGGAATATGTATATCACAGTAAACTGTGTGCATATTCGGAAGATAAAGGAATACAAATGTTTTTAAAGGAAAAAAATGAGGAGGATTACATAGTTGTTTTGAAATAATTGTCTTCCTTGGCTACAAAGATCAATAAGAAGGGTGACACCAGTCCAAGTTCGGACAGGCAGTTGCTGGGCAGATGTTCTTGTAGAAGTATTTTTTGTGTAAGATTGTGATGGCCTTCGTGCAAGGTTGTGTTTCTTGCAGAGCTTTTGTGATAGATTTTGTTATCATGCATATAGGCATGAGAACTCTCTTGGCCTTGCCCAGCACATAAGTTTCGTTTTTTTTTTTTTTTTTTTTTTTTAACCTTAAGTGACTCCATTTTGATTCTGACAGCTTTCACACATTGGTGAAAATCTTGAGCCTGAAGGGGGTTCCTTGACTGAGGTCACCAAATTAATGAATGACAAACCCAGCACAGGGTCTTTTGATTCTCCTGCTACGTTATTTCTACAAAAACAAGTTGCACCTGAACATCATGGTCTAATTAACTTGTTCAGTTTTTCAACAAAGATGAGAGACTTAAAAGCTCGAACACAGGAGGGGGTAACATTGGTTGTGGGGAGAACATGGAGAATTGGCTGCTTTTTGGGTTAGTGGGTATAGCACTCAGTGCTGTAAGGAGGTTGGGAGCACAACGTATGTTTCTGAGGAGGAAGGAGAGGGGAGCAGATGATATGGAATAGACAGATATTGAGGCTGCATCTTTATTTGGGTTCCCCTAGATGCTGACTGTAAGGCAAGGACTTAGTATAAGTAGTTAATTTGGGAGGTGATCACCGGAAACAATAATAAGGAAGTAAGGAAATAAGCTAGGGAAGGGAAGGAACCAATAAAGAATTCATTATAATGCCAGTTACTACAATGGGCAACTGGAGCTTATTTCCACTGAGGAATTCAAGGACAAAAGGGTGAACAGTTCTGAGTTAATTCAAATTAGAAGAATGGAAACTGGGGTAGTTATTCTAAAACTTGACTATTAATCTTTACATAGTTGTGACTCCCCTCTGTGTAAAGACTTTGGGTTTTTTTTTTTTTTTTTGACTTTTCATTATGCAACCCCAATGAGAACCTTTATTTTCTAGTTAAATTTTAATTTGGGGAAAATAGGAAGTCTATTGAATATGGCTCTTTATAGTCTCTGAATTACAGGAAGAGAGAGCTAATTGAAAGCTTAAATAACAACAGAATATTCTCAGAATTTTACCTATTGGGCAAGCAGAGAATTCTGCTGTTAGGACCAGGAACAAAAATCCTTCTTTAACTAGACTGCTGTGGATTTCCACATTTGAAACCTTTATTGATTAGAAATTAAATTAACTGAGTGAGAGGATAACTTGGTTTGTAAGAAGGAAAGGTCGTTTTGTTTACAGCGAACCCAGAGGCCTTGGAATAATAAACTAGTAATTAGAAAATACTTCTTAATTTATTAAATGAATATATTACATTTTGGAGACTTTGCACATATTCCTGTGGTATGTTGTAAAATTAAATATTATATTCCCCACATGATTTAGAATGTATTATTCTCAATTTATTTGACAGAAATAGATTTTTCTTTATTTTATACTTTAATAAACATACTTTAATTTCCTTTATAAAGGTTTTCTAGTGGATTTATATGCAATTGCTCAGCATTACTTAAGCACCGGAGTCTATATTTTTCTTAACAGAAAACTCTGAGAATAAATTCAAAAAATGAAACTATGAGACTGGTAGAGGAAGCTTCATAAATAATTAAAAAAAAATAAAAGAAAAAAAGAGAAAAAAATTCCCAGGGGGCTACAGATTGTAACTCAAAAATATTTGAACAGAATATCTACAATAAAAAAGGTAGAATGCTCAACTTAAAAAAAAATTCTGTGCAATATTTAGCCAGGAGCATGTTCTGTGTAAGTGCTTATAGAGAGACAAGAGGTTCAGATGATAATGTGATTGGGATGGGAAAATATTTCTCAGAAGGTTCAGAAGACTTTTCAAATTTGAACTGAGTTAAATCACCCAAGGGAGTACGAATTCCAGAGGTTTTGCCAGCTCTGTTTTTGGGTCACAGTTCAGCCTTTTTTTTTGCTTTAAATCAGTATTAATTTACATAAGAATAGTAGAAATTGTGTAGAAATTACAGTTAGCAGCTTACATCTCTTTTATGATGAACACATAAAGTTTATGTAAAACTTTTTACTTGAGTCACTTAAGAATGGAGAAAGATGTAGATTTTGAAGACTATATGGTAGGCCATGTTCTGAATTTTCTTAAATTGCTCCTAAGTTATAAATGCATTAAGTAGGTTCAACAGAATTTGGAATAGTATACCACCAAGGACTCAAGCTTCTGTTAATTATTATATTCTAAGTCAGTAATCCTAGGGAGAAAATTGTCTTTTCCAAGATTTCCTTTTGCACAAGACTAATGACATTTTCCTAAAAGGGAGAACATTAAAAGATGTGTGTTTTCTTCTGAGCTTCTAGTCCTATCACTAATTATGTATTTTGCTTCAATTATTACCCCGGCATTACTGAGAGGGAGATTAAATCCCAGTGCTAGGATGAGGCAGCATTGGATTTGAACTTTGGTCTTTTTTGCCTCAAAGTTCTTTTCATTCTATGAGGGTTTTTCTATTTTTCTCCTGCTACGTGGCAAATAGTTAACACTCTCTTGGAAAGCACATCCCCTTCTGTAAGGGTATTCAGTAAGACCTAGTGAATGGAGATCATGACAGGCAAAGCTCAGGCTGCAAGTAGCTTCAAGTCTTTTATTTTTCAGATTAATAGATTGTCTCCTCTTGTGCTATGAGCAGGACATCTGAGTGACTACATCTGGATATTGTCCTCTGCATCCCCTTGCCCAAGAACTCCTTTACGCGAGATGAAATGCCCCTTTGGGAGCTAAGTGACACTTCTCCCAGCCAATCTCGATGGATATCATGGTACTGAAGCAATTCTTCCCAAATTGAAAAATCTGCTTCAAGGTGATTTATTTCTTGAACTATGGACATAGTCCTGTATTTTTTTTTTTTAAACTCTGCCTTCCTTGGCACTCCATCATGATAGAGCAGGATTTAGAGATTACATGCGTTTCAGTGGTATGCCAGCTGTCCTTCACCTTTTCTTCTCTACATGTTAGCACTCTAGCACTCTGATACTGAGAACTTCTGTTATATCACACTGTTCTCTGAAGAGTCAAGAAAGCCTGGTGTGATTTTTTTCACTATTTCAGAACACACTTGCTAAATCACTCTCAATAAGTATATGTAGAATGCTGTCTCTGGTTAAGACTGGCTTGAACCCATACCTACTTGCTAAGAGAAATCCAATCACCTCTCCAAGATTTTTGTGAATTCCCCAAAACTTTTATTTTTCTTAACCTCCTCTAGAACAAATTCCTAGCTTTTATGGAACATTCATGTTCTACTTTGCATCTTGTTGATACATTCTTAGAGTGTCCTCAGGGTGGGTTACCTTTCCTTTACTTGGTAAACCCCACCTAGAAGTTCTTTCCAAAAAGTGTGGAGTAGACTTTTACTGGAGATTTGTGGGTTATGGTAAGAGCTGGGAGAGACAAGGACGTATTACATGGTATCAAAGGGCAGACTACTTAAACTGGATTTTAGACTTCTCCATTCTTAAAAGGAAATGAGCAATTTATGCCAAATTGGTGTCTTCAGTTTCTACCTTGGGGCTTGGGGTCCTTCTCCCATCTTCTCTCTCCTTAGCTCTCCTCCATTCACAGATGGCTTCTTAACTTTTATGTAACCGTTTTAGGATCTCTTTCTCAGATCTTCTTCCTATCCATCCAAATGGCTTATTGACTTTTCTAAATAAAGATAGTTTCTTTTCTCAGAGCCCTACCTAAGAGGTAAACTAATAATGTTATGGCATTGATGCTCAGAAAGTAGTAGCCAAAAATTTCAGCTAAAAATCCACCACAGCTTTTTCCCTTTTTACTTTAGAGAAAGTGAAAATATCACAAAACTTGAGCAAAGTGGAATCATCATCATCATAATAAAGAAAGCTTAAAACCCAAAGCAAAACCAAAACCAAAACCTGTTGTATTGGTCTGTTCTGGAGTTTCTTATTCAGGCATCCTCTGGATACAGAACTTCCATGACAGGCTACTCTTCAGCCCCTTTCACCTACTTAAACCTTCTATCTTCTCAGCTCCTCTTGGTCAATAGCATGCCCTGACTTTCCCTCATTTCCAGGCCCCCTTCATATCAGCAACTTGACTTTGGAACACCTCCTGGACTCTGATCTGACACTCCACTGGAGGGCTGATCCGTTAGCCCTGATCCCTTACCCTCTATGACATTCAGGTCTCTGGTGCAGCTGTGGAGACATCAGACCAGAGGGCCGACTTTTGCAGGAAAGGGGTGAGGGCTTGCAAGGCTGGAACCATTTGGCAGTCTCAATTGATAGACAGGTATTGATTAATAAGCCATGGTGAAATTGATCAATGCTTTCCACTGTCTCTTAGAAGTAGATAGTAACATTAAGAGACACACTGAAAAGTGCAATTTATTGAAAATAAACTTGACTTTCTGGGAAAATGACCAGAAAAATTTTCAGTTTCTGTTGGTTAGCTATGTGAGAGTTTTACTTACTTTAGAGAATTTAAAGGAACATAACATATGAGGCCAAAGTCGTATATCAGCTCTAAAACCCAAAGTCATTTTTGTTACATAAGGCACCTTTTTAGGATTACGAAAATTTACATGTCGTTTCCTAAGTGAGTGCTTTATCTCTACAATTAATAGAAGATATAAATGGAAACCTGCAGCTGGCTGAATTGTCCTTTCAGCTCACGTCCTATTTCCATTTATGCCTAGAGCCAGAACTTAACCAAGAAAATATGCTTCTTACACCTGATAAGCTTCTGCTTTGTTGGGCTGCCCTGGGGAAAGAGGTTCAGATATTTTCAACAAAGAGAACTTCCTTTTGCCATCAGGACCAGCCCAGACACAACCTCTGTGAAGGTTTTCCTGGCACACACTTCCCAGCCAACTCCAGGGCATGACAGCTGATTAGGCAGTCAGCTCAGGCCTTTGGCTTTCAAAATGTCATAGCATGTTAGCACTTTCACTAGATTCAGCAATGTGGGCTGGGTGGGTAAGGAACAAAAGCAGATGAGTTGTCAAATCAGTCTTTTATTTTTAATCCAGTCACATTCCCCAGTCTGTGAGCTTCCCAACTTACTTCCCAATGCATACACAACACACAGATACATACACACACTTTCTCCCTCACATACGTACACACTCACATAAATAGACACATACCTGTACTTCATCACTACCAGTTGAATTGTAAGCATTCTTTTCTCATTCTGATGGCTTTAGATTAATCTAAACTTCCTTTTGAATACTTTGGCACAGACTGATGTACACCAATGTGATGGTATATGAAAGCCTTTATACAAACCCAAGGTGTAAGGGCTTGAGAGAACCCTTTCCAGCCAGAATGGCAAACATCTGACATCAGCCTCCCTTGTCCCCTAGCCCATACTCATGGCAGAGTCCTTTCTTGATCATAGTCTTGAGCTATGGCTTCTAGGTTTAGCTTCAGAATTCTCTACAGAGTTCCAGACAGCCATAATCAAAAGGTTCTAGTTTATGTTCAAGATTAAACCTATTACCACCCCTGCCCTGAAGTGTTGAAAGTTAAAACCCTTTGGCAATCCTTTCCTCTGTACCCTTCTTTTTCTTCCCCAATTCCCATTTTTTCTGTCTAAGGCAACTCAGATCCTCATTACTATTTTTATCCCCAGGCAAGTGGGGTTTATGGGTTCTGCACTTGAGGGGGCCCTGACTCTTGAAGTGCTTTCCTTAGAAGTGTCAAAACCCCTTTTCGATTACTGGAATGAGCCAGGGTCGGCAGTGCCATCTGAATGGGGCAACCCAATTTGGACAAGAAACTGTATGGTGCCTACTCCCCATTCTCCCATGAAGAGTATCTTGACCCTATATCCTTTGCTTGGGTCAACCAGGTACTCTAAGATACTCAGAGACTCATGCCTAGAGATATGTTCCAAAGCCAAGACCCCAGTTCCAGGAGAGTGGTCTGGTGAGCAGATCACTCCAGATGCACTGTGTTATTTCACAGAATCATGCTAGATTGGGCCTCCACTTGGTGCTGACATGCCAATTTTTGCTGACTCAAATTGCTTATATAGACAGAAATTCTACAGAACATAGTCTACCTGCAATGTTAACATCATTAATATTCTACTTATTTTTCCTTCCTGCCAATTTCTCAAAACTCCTATTTCTCTTATTGTACAAAGAAAAAAATATTCCTGCAATACTGTCAAAATTAAAATCTACTTGTACTAGTTCCTAGTGCCATTGGGAACCATTGTCACTTATTGGCTTAATAAGGGGGGAATTCACATAATTTTTGTCAGTGAGATTTAAGAGAAAATTTACATAGGGGTTTCTAGGAAGTGTTCTTTAGCTCTTAAAAAGAGATGCAATAGGACAGTGACATCAGCAAAATGGTGTAATAGGAAGGCCCATATTTTTCTTTCTCCCATGGAAACCACAACATAATAACAAAACATAGACCAATTCCCTTGAGAAATCAAGAAATCAGTTAATAGGCTTCTGCACCAAGGCAAGCATGACATCTGCTGCATCAAAGATGGCAGGAAAATTGGTCACACTCTTTTGCCATAGTTTTCCCCCTATCCCAGCACCATGCAATCAGGAGAAAATTGAGCTTCTATCTTCTCCATGGCGAGGCAGAAAGAAGACTGTATTTTATATACCATGTTCTGATTTTTTGTAGGGATGTCCAAAGAGCAGATATCTGTGTTGCCTGTCTTCGAGCACTGATGGGCATAATCTAGATATCTGAGGGACCCTGAGAAAGAAAAAAGAGCTGTGCAGTGTGCTGCCTCTCTAGAGGGTCTGTGACAGAGCAGACAGAGACTGATACATCTTGGTGACCCCTCCCTCAGGGGAAAAGAAAATAATAGAGTGTATGTCCAGTAGTCTAGTTTTTTGGAGAGCTGTCCAAGGAACTTATTTCTGTGTCTTCATCTCTCCTGTCTTGCAGCATAGGTGGGACCTGCCAAACTTTAGATGCCTTGAGGACACAGAGAAAAAAAGAATTATGCAGCATGCTGCTGCTCTAGAGGAACTGTGATATAGCAGACAGATACCAAAGGGAACAAGAGATTATAAGCTCCCGAAGAAAAGAAACTGGCAAATCCTTCCAATTAGGAATATACACACAAAAATCAAGGAAAGACACATCTACAGAAAAAATTTGAGAGGCCCCCATAATATCTAGCTGTCGTAATTGGTGAAGGTCTTTTCCTCTATGAAGCCAGTTTGTAAAGCCTGGAAGAGGCAAGTTTTTCCCAAATATGTGGTTACCAATATGAAGTTACAAAGAACATGAAGAAATAGGGGAAAGTGGCCCAGTAGAAGGAAGAAAATAAATCTCCAGAAACTGACCCTAAAGAAATGGAGGTATATAAATTACCTAACAAATAAAAATAACATTCACAAAGATGCTCAATGAGCTCAGGAGAATTATGCATAAACAAAATTAGATAGAAAATGATAACACCACTCTTCGTTATCTCTTTGTTAGATAACAAAGACATAGAAAATATAAGAATGGACCAAATAGAAATTTTGCAGTTGAAGCATGCAATAACTGAACTGAAAAATTATTTAGAGGGATTCAACAGCGGACTTGATGAAACTAGAAGCCAATAGCAGAAGAAGAACTTGAAAATTCACTAACATGTAGAAATAATAAAAAAAAAACCCGAATTCTTTAACAACCAATAGGTCAAAGAAAAAAAATCAAAAGGAAGATTAGAAAATATCTTGAGACAAATGAAAAAGAAAACACAAAATAAAAACACTTAATGTACCAAAAGCAGTACTAAGAGGGAAGTTTATACTGATAAATGCCTATGTTAAAAAAAGGTGTATCTCAAATGATCTGACTTTATACCTCAAGGAACTAGAAAAAGAAGAACAAACTAAGTCCAAAATTAGCAGAAGGAAAGAAATAGTAAACAGTAAAGCAGAAATAAATAAACTATAGAATAGAAAAACAATAGGAGAAATTGATGAAACTAAGAGTTAATTTTTTAAAAAGATGAACATTGTCAAAACACTAGCTATCCTAAAACAAAGAGAGAGAGAGAGAGAAGACTCACGTAAATAAAACCAGAAATGAAAGAGGAACCCTTGCAATTAATACTACAGAAAAACAAAGGATTATATTATGAACAGCTCTATTATTAACAATTACATCCCAACAAATTAGATAACCAAGAAGAAATGAATAAATTCCTAAAAAAATTACAAACTACCAAGACTAAATCCTGAAGAAATACAGACCTATAACTGCTAAGGAGATCGAGTCAGTAATCAAAAATCTCCCAACAACAGAAAGCCTAGGATGAGATGGCTTCACTGGTAAATTTTACCAAGCATTTAAAGAAGGATTTGTTTGTCTGAGTGCAGTGGTGTTTACAACTAATTGATCACAACCAATTACAGATTCCTTTGTTCCTTCTCCACTCCCACTACTTCACTTGACCAGGCTTAAAAAAAGAAAGAAAAGAAAAAAAATAAAGAGGGATTAATGACAATCATTCTCAAACATTTCCAAAAAGTTGAAGAAAAGGAAATACTTCCTGACTTACTTAATGAGGCAGCACTACCCTAATGCCAAAGCCAGATAAAGACACTATAAGAAAACTACAGGCCAATATCCCTAATGAATATAGATGTAAAAGTTCTCAACAAAATGCTAGCAAACTGAATTCAATGGAATATTAAAAGAATCATACACCATGACCAAGTGCAATTTAACTCTGGATTGCAAGGATGTTTCAACATACTCAATTCAAACAATGTGATACACCACATTAACAGAAGGAAGGACAAAAATTACATAATCCATCTCGATAGATTCAGAAAAAGTGTTTGATAAAATTCAGCACCTTTTCATGATAAAAACATTCAACAAATAGAAGAAAGATGAAAATGTTCTGGAGATCTTCTGTACAAAATTGAGCTTACAGTTTACAATAATGTATTGCACACTTAAAAATTTGTTGAGAGTAAATCTCATGCTATGTGTATTTTTACCACAGTAAAAAAAAATAATAAGGGATACAACAAACTGATAGCTCAATTTTCTTCCTTTATGTATTTTTATGAAAATACACCCTGAGCTACTGCAGTCATTTTACAACATTGAGAAGTAAATGACAAAGTAGAAATATAGAGACTTTGATTATTGACAATGTCTTTAAGTTGCTCAATTAACCAACTCTAGAGCCACCATATCTTTTATTGCTTAAGCCATTTTATGTTGAGTTTCTGTTACTTTTATCTCAACATTTTTTAACAGAGAAATCATTTGTAAAGATTTGTCCTATGTTAATGAGAGTTACCTCACTGGGAAATGCCAGTAAATGAATTTAAAAGTCATTTTAAAATTTTTAAATAATTTAAAAATCAAAAATAAATGAAGATAAGATGTTAAACATAGAGTTAACATTTTATCCAGCAATTCCACCCCTATGTATGTACCCAGGAGAAAAGAAAATTTATGTCTACACAAAAGTTGTACATGAATGTTAATAGTAGCAATATTATAATATCCAAAAGATGGAAATAATCTAAATATCCATCAACTGATATATGAATCAACAAAATTGTAGTATATCCATACATTGGAATATTATTTGGCAATAAAAAGGAATAAAGTACTGATGTATGCTACAGCATGGATAAACCTTGAAAACATGTTTAGTGAAAGAAGTCAATCACAAAAAGCCCATATTATATGATTTCATTTATATGAATTTGAAGAACAGGCAAATCCACAGAGATAGAAAGCAAATTAGTGGTTGTCAGGTATTTGAGGGTGGGGAGTGACTACTAATGTACATGGGTTTCTTTTGGGGATGATAAAAATATCCAAAAATTAAATAATAATGATAGTCATACAACTTTTGAAAATACTAAAAAACCACTCACTGAGTCATACTCTTTAAAGGAGTGAATTTTATTATATGTGAATTAGATCTTAGTAAAGCTGTAATTAAATATAAATAAATAAATAATGGCAACTAAAGGGAAAAGACCCACCAAAAATCTCTTTGGATGTCAGGACAAGAAAATCATATGGCTTTATAAGGAAAAGAAAATTAGATTATCCTCATTGACGTAGAAAATTCCAGAGTTCCAGAAGAAAATAGAGTACCATATTTAAGATAATTCAAGGAAAAGAAACGTAAGTCAAGAAATTTCTATTTAACAAAACTGTCCTTCAAGTATAAATGGCACTTACAAACTGGCCAACATAGAAGAATTTGGGGGGCATTGTTACCAGGAACCCTTTTGAAAATGGAATGTGCTAGTGAGTGAGCTTCAGATAGCTAGAAATGACTAGAGTGACATGGGATCAGGAAATTGGAAGTGAGGGGTTATTACATATATATTTGATAGTTTATTGTAGAATTAAGACCAGATGAAGCTTAAAGTAAGAGAACACAGCATGCAGGCTATGTGCTTTGACAGTACAGATATAGTAAACCATTTGCAAAATGGCAGGAGAATGGGGAGTGCCTGTGAAAAAAATCGTTTTAGCTACTTTTAATAATCATATTAGCTGTCATTAGTTAAGTATTTTTAAAGATTCTTAGTAATCATATTATATAGATAGTAGCATTGTTGGTATTGTTATTCTGAAACTGTTGTCTGGGTGTAAAGTGGGGTAAAGCAAATGAGTAGGTGTGGAATATTCTAATTTGATTATCCCCTGGATCTTAGAGAAACGGATTCTCAGTGTGAGAGGTAGGATACGCAAATACAATACAGAAACCTAAAACCCTGAAATCCTGAATTTGAATTGGGATATTAGTATGGATTCCTAGCTTTGTTCCCTGAAGATGTCAAGAAACAATGACTGACCCAATATCAGTGAATATCTCTAGCACCCTGATTTTGGTTTCCAAATACTATATCCCATCAAAGAAAACCAGAGGCTCTGGAACAAATGGCCAATGTACATTTTAAGGCAGAAAATGTACAAAATGAGCGAGGAAGCTATCAAAGAGTCATGTCAGAAGGATACAGGAGACAATTTGAAGAGGCTCTCGCAGGGCAAATGTGGAAGAATTTAAGTCTCGATGAGGATAAAACTGAAATGGACTTCAACCCTTTCATTTATAATATTAAAAAGTAAATTCGTTATTGTCAGAATTTCAGAAAACTAATTCATTATCGTGAAAACTAGGTAAATAATAAGAAAGAATCAAAACTTTATTCTGATTTTCCTATGTGAATTGTAACATGGGTAATTAAGTAGTAGATAAAGGGAATCATCTCCTTATAAAATTATTTCAGGTAACAAATGAAGATGCAATAATAGGATAGTATCATTATGAAAGCAATTGAGGGGATCTAGGCATTGAGCATCATTGGCTGTAAACATCAAATGGAAGAAAACTTGGACGTTATGTGCCTCCTGATTAAAGAAGAGACCACAGCCCTAGAGTCTTTTTGAATGCATTGTAGCTGAGTCTGATCAAGCTTCTGACTCCAGCTGCCAATTTTCAGGACAGAAAGAGGATAGAGGAATGAATGTAATGGTCCTATGAGGATGGAATCAACAAAATACAGACTGTGGACAAGTGTACGGGACAAAAACCCCGAGCTCTTCAGCCGATACATTGTTTAAAAAAAAAAAATAAATAAAAAAAGACAGAGAAAGACATGGATGGAGGCGGAGCCTGCAGATTAAAATAGACTGTAAAAATTTATGAAAAAAGACAGAAATAGGGCTTAGGGATGAAAATTTGGGTGATAAAAACATTAAGAAACTCAAGGAAGCAATGACTCTAGAGGTCAGGTTGCTCTTGGAGGGAGCGAGACTGCTGTACTTGGGGTGGAACATGGGGAGAGGATTCTAGAGTGGCTGACCAAGTTCTGGTTTTTGACCTGGCTGTTTATAAGGGTGTTTGCCTTATAATAATTCAGTAAACTGAGCAAAAAAAGGATACAAAGCACATATTCATAAATCCTAATTATATCATACATCCATAAGAGTCATACCACAAGTACAATAATAATGATAATAGTTAAACAACTAATGGAAATCTTATTATGTGCCAAGCATTACTCTAAGTTATTCATTTACTTGTGCTATATCATGATTTACTATTGTTGTTTTCATCTTACAGGTAAGAAAACCGAGGCACAGAGATGTCGAGTGCACCATGACTAAGTTCACACAGATGCT
Source organism: Indri indri (assembly GCA_004363605.1). NCBI lineage: Eukaryota > Metazoa > Chordata > Mammalia > Primates > Indriidae > Indri > Indri indri. Next base: position 18,170 of record RJWJ010018558.1, read on the forward strand.
AAGCCCTCTTGGAGTTAAATGTTATTCACCTAAAAAAGATTTCTGGCTCACTCAGGTAGGCAAAGTGGCTGTCAAGGGGAAATGGTGTAGAAAATGCCTTTGGGGTTTATGAGTCAATGGATTCATTCCATCACTTCACAAATTTGTTGTTGCTGTCGTGGAGCATCTGCTCTGTGCCAGGCACTGTGCTGCGGGGGCGCAGGGGGCCTTCGCCGACAGTGACTCGTGCTGCTTTTGCACCGCTGCCAGCTACCGCCAGAGTGTTTAGCGGTGGGATTTAGGGTTGCAGGTTTATTGAGGAATGGTGGTGTATGCTGAGACCAAAGGATGAAGTACAGTTCTGCAGGCTGAGGAGGATGGAAGTATTAGCACAGAGGAAACGGCCAGCGTAAAGGCCTTGGGTCACAGATGAGGAGGGTACCTGGCAGGAATGCAGAAAGGGTTTCTGAGTTTTTCCGGTATTTAAGCCTCACCTCTATTCACACAGATCCTATTTAAGGACAAGTGGCATTAGAACAACCAAACTAAACCAAACCAAAACTAAATCCAAACATTTGCATCCAAAGTGAACCTAGAATGAACTTTAGGAGGAATGAATCTCTCTCTCTCTCTTTCTCATTTTAACTGAACAACATGCAGAGTTAATACATTTAGGGAAGAGTGGGCAGGTGGCTCTGGACCAAGTTGAACTAAAATTGCCCTAGATCGAGGCTTGTTTAGTGTGGAACTAGAGGGCTGAACTGATGCCCATGCGAGGGATTTCATGGTGTCACGTCTTATTACATTATTAAAAGTTTCCGAAAAGAGGAGTAATAAGTTTCCATCCCGAGAAGGGTTTGAGAGACTAGATCACTATATGGCAACAATCCCTGTGTTGAGGAGGCGATCGGCTTTCGTGAACTCAAAAGATTCTTTCTAAGTGTTTTTTCCTTAAAATAAAAACACTAAACTATTCTTGGAATGACTGCTGAATATGAATATTTCATTAGGTCTGAACCCATCTGGAGGCTCTGAACTGTCTTTGGATAACTGGCTTTAAACTCAGAGCAGCTGACTTGAGGAAAGCACCCTCTGACCACATGGAGGACCATGGGTCCAGGGACCCCTCGCCTGCTGGCACAGACCTGGCCTCTATTGGGGGCCACGCTGGCCCTGCCTTGAGCTCTGCCCTGACTCTGGCTGGGGCTCCTCTCTCAGCACTTGACAGCCTCGTTCCCTTCTCTCAGAGTCATTTCCATCCTTGGGTCTCAGTTTTTTCATCTGTAAAATGACGATACCTCTGCCCCCTGCCAGTGATATCTCAGGCTTCTCCTGGCATTTATACTCTGAGATTCTCTGATTAATGCGTACCAATCACTGTTTCACTGAACAAAAATGACTGAGTGAGGTCGTTAACCCTGACCTGCAGGCCCAGGGAATTGCGGTCAGAGCTTCAAAAAGTTCACTAACAAACTATTCATTAACCAGATCTCCAGGTCCTGAGTCATATGATATTATTTTCCTAGGCAATGGGCAATGGGATTTCTCAACTGTGAAAGAAGTATGTCTTACAGATTTCATCATTGCACGTAGTTATCTACGTGGTAAACCTTGTTTTTTCTCTACTTGTTCATAAATTTTATTATCTAGAGCTTCCCCCATTTTTTCCTTTACCCAGATACCACTAATATTTTCTTCATATATATAATTTACTGCATTATTTACATTTGCTATTTTGCCACCAAAATTCTTCTGAGCTTGAGTGTTGCTTTTTGTTTCTTTCCTTTCTTATTCAAAAATGCATTTTCTGGGGTAACAGCAAAAGAGAACAGGCTTTGGAATAGCACAGATGGGTTTAAATCCTCTTTTCTAATTATTAAGATTCATTTGGGGAAAGATACTATCTCTTGGAGTCTCTGTTTTTATACCTGTGAAATGGAGATATAATACCTACTTTCTAGTGTTGCAGAGAGGATTAAATGAGAGAATAAGTGAAAGGAGGTGGTGTAATACCCTATACACCAAGGATTAGTTTTCTGTGCTTTCCTTAATATTACTAACAATAAGCCCCAATACCTGTCTTTGTCCGTTATTTTTCTTTTAGCCTTACTCATACTTGGCCAAACTGTGTGATTAGAGCTGTCCAAGTGAAGGAAGGAGTATATCAGATATTAATATAGCCCACTCATGCTCAGTGCAGCTGGGGGTTGAGGTTGTGCTTTAGGATACTGTTCCTCTCTTTTACCTTCAAAATCTATGATGTACCCAGGCACTTTTGGGAAATTACAGCTACATTTTCCTTCTTCCCTGTTTGAGGTGAACATCTAATAATTTACATCACACTCTCTTTTTTCCTAGAAATTCCCCCAGCTGGTCTACCTACACACTGATCACCATGTACATGATTATCGCGGGAGCCATGGTGTATGTACAACAGTTATGTTGCCCACAGAATGAAACCCGAGCTCAAAAATTTAGCCAGTCCACATTTAATTGATCATCATGGGCACATGACTCAGGCTGGACCAATAAACTTCCCCAGAAATTTGGATTTGATTTGAGAGAATTAATTTAATCTCTCTATATAGGTGGCTGGATATTGAACAATCAATCTTAGAAGCTTTCAGAGCTATTTTCCACAGTGGATATAAGTAAACTGAGAAGTGTGATTTGCAACGAGGGAGACAAATGAAGGAAATGCATAGCGGGAAGTAGAGATGAGAGGGCTCAACCTGCATTCTCACTGGCCTCGTGGCCACTGATTCCACTGGTTTTGAAGGGCCACCTGCATCCCTGCCTTCAGGCGCCCTTCCAATAAATGTCCCCATTTTTGCTCAAGCTAATTCAAGTTGGGCTTTGTTACTTATAACCAAAAGGAGGTTAACAGACTGGTAGTGATATTAAAACTCACAGCCTGATAACCTGGATGACCACTATAGCACTTTGAGACAAATAACTTCTTTGCAAGGATTTTATTGTGTTTATGTCTCTTGAAGCATTCTTTACTCTTGATAAGTTTGTCCACGTCCTAATCCTATTTATATAGGGGATTTCCAATTCACTTTTAGCTCAGCAGAGACTTATGAACCAGGAGAGTGGTCCATATGGTAAATCGGAACATTTTATGGAAACGTCTGTTAACACATGCCCTAAAAAGAGTGTGGGTTTAAAGCAGAAGATTCCAGATGGTTTTTAAGTACTGGATTCAGGATCAATTTAAATAACCTCAGTATGTGACAACCATTACCCTTTCATCACACTGGAAAATTAGTGTGTATAGTAGAAAGAGTGTGTCTGAGTAATAACCGAAAAATCACTCAGCTGCGTGGAAAGTAGGAAGTATTGTCCATAAGCAAAAATTTGAATTCTAGATTAAACTTAGTTTGAGTCATGATTTTGACACTTAGCCACTGTGTGATGTTGAACAAGTTATTTACATTCACTTGTACCTGAGTTTCAAGCCTGTAAAAAGGGAACAAAACTAGTAGTAACATTGTAAGATGATGTGAAGCTTAAATGAAATAGTACAAGTCAAATAAGTTGTCTGGTTCAGAGTAACAAGTCAATGAATGTTAGTTCTTATTTTTATTATTACAGCTATACAACCTTAGCTCGATTCAAAAAAATTCTTGTGTGTCTCAGTCCCTAATTGGCATTCATACCCTTAAGTTATTTTACTTTTATATTTCTGCATGCTATTTAGCATTATGTTTTTAATTATATGCAGAAAATTTTATAGAGAACAAATATAAGTGATAGAAGAGAAAAGAATTAATTTCCTTTCTTCAGAAGTTTAGAGTTCAATGGAAGAGCTGGGACAACAGTTGAAGAGGATAAAAAATACTTAATAACCATTAAAAACAAGCAATTAGAATATATATCATAAGTCAAATTAATACCAGAATAACAGTATATTTATCATATGTACAAGGATTTAGCCTATTTTTCTTACAGTAAATACTCAAATATGTATATTACCAGTGAAAACAGGAAAGACAAATGTCTCAGAGAATGAATTTTAGTTGAAATTAAAAGTGAGTAGAGGCACGAGTTTGAAGAGATGAACCAGATGGAGCTCTTCAGGAGAGGAGAGGCATCAAAAAGACCTGGAGTAGGAGGTAGAGATATTCTGAATATCTTTCAACAAATAATGTTTGAACACCTGTTATGCACCATGCAACTATATTAGTGACTGAATTTGCAAATATAAATAAAAATACTTAATACAGAAAGCTTACACTCTAGAGTGGCAGAAACATGGATAGCTACAATGAGGAATGGGGGACAATTCTTTCCAAATATTAAACCCACATATTTTCGTATTCTTTCTAAATGTGTTTTATTGCAACCTTATCCCAGGCTGAGCTACCAGGCCTTTTTCCCTAGAAAGGAGAAGAAAGGCATTGCTTAGAAAAGAGGTCACTAATTAGCCTTAAATTTTAAAACTGACTTTCTAGACCTTTTTAAGGAGTCGGTAATTCTGAAAGAAGTCATGAGAGAAGAAATGATTTTCTAAATGATTTTCTAAATCACTTTATCTTCCACATCAGGAGCTAAGTGAAAGACTGGATGGAAGAGGTAGACTCTCTATGCCAGGAGTAAAGAGATCTCAGGATTTTGGGGGAGGACATGGAAAGCAAGCCAATAGCCTTGAGTTTGGTGAGCAAAGAGGACAGAAAGATGTAACATGCAGAAGATGAAGGCCCCTGGAAGAATCCTAGCTTTCAGCTTGTTTCCACATCCAAATGATCTCTATGTGGTAGGTGGAGGTACAGCAGAAAGAAGCCAGGTAGCCCTCTTTCTCCCAAGGCCCAGGTTCAGAGTTCAGGTGAACCAGAGGTTCTCAGGTCAATCGGAGGTGCTTTGAGCACAGAGAGCAAGCAGAGGCCTATGTTCAGAATAAAGAGGCTAAGTATTCTGGGCTTCAGGCCCGAGACAAATAACTGGGGTCATAGATTTTAATGGCGTGTCCATTATATCACCCCCAAATGCATTTTCATTGCATATCTGAAGGCATTCATGACTCTACTCCACAGGGGATTACAGTTTGACAAGAAGAATGAATTGCTCAGAGTTTAGGTAGGGATGGGGTGAGCAAGGATTTATATGCAGTACCTAATAAGGAGTAGATGAGAGGACTTCTTTGTTGATGCGATGTTTAAGCCAAGTCCTAAAGGATAAATCGGAATTACTAAAGTAAAATAAGGAGGCTGGGATTGGCCTTCTAGGCCTCAGACACCACACGGGCAAATGTCTGTAAGGGAAAAAAAATGTTCTAGCTGCTGTGTTCTAAATGGCTGCAGCACAGAGTTTGAGGCACATCTTAGCTTCCCCCCAAAACAGACTCTGGGACAGAGATTTCAGTGTAGGAGGTTATCTCAAAGTGCCTTCAATGACGACACTCATCAGGGAGTAAAGGAGACAGGATTGGGCGGTGGGAGAAGTTGGCCTGCGATGCAGTTACAACAGAGATCTCAAATGACCCATCGTGCATTCTGGAGCTGGGATGGCCCTTCAAATTTGTCTCAAATTGAGCAAGGAGAGGGCCTTTTTATCCTCCACTAACCTTGGATAAAGGATCAGGGGTGGAGGAGTAATCTTGAGTGAAGCAGCTTCTTTTAGTTGAAAACAATTCTCAGAAAAGGGCTTCAGCTGTGAGCTGTCAGCTGGCAACATCCCAGTGGCTGGAGAAATGAGTGACTCGGACATGAAGGGGATGTGGGTGGCACGTCACAGCACCCACTGCAGGGAATGAATTTGCAATAGATGAAATTAGAGAAATAAGAACATACAGGTAATACAAGGCCTTATAAATCATATTTCCAGGTTTTGGTTTTTTTTAAGAAAGCACTAGGGAGTTACCGAATGGTTTTAAATAGGTTAAATCAATATGATCATGTTTGTAATTTTAAAAGATCACAATAGCTGCTGTGTAGTGAACTGATTTAAGGGAGAGAATAATGGAGGCAGGAAGTCTTGTTAGGAAGTTTTTTTCTTTTTCTTTTTCTGTATTTTTATTAGGAAGTTTTTTCACTCCTCAAAGAAAGAAATGATGAGAGTTTGAATTTCTTAAGTGAAAGTGAGAATGAAGAATGAACTGATTAAGGAGATAATAGATAAAATAGAATTAACGGTATCTATTTACCAACTAATGGGATGTGAGTTGATGGAGAAAGATGGATAAGACCATAGTTTCTGATGTGGGAATCTGAAATAGGAAATTTGGCCAAAGACAATGCTATGTGCCTTTTGTTGTCTGTTCTTTCTTTCTGGCACGTGGAAAACTATACTTGGCAATGCCCTTGCAGTTAGGAGGAACCATGAAGTGTAAACAGAAGTGATGTATGTTACTTCTGGGATGAAGCAATAGAAACTCTTGTGCCATTCTCTAGTTCTTTTCTTCCTCTTTGGCAAGAAGCAGGGAGGCCATATGTTGAGATTGTAGAGCCACAGAACCAAAGCAGCTGGAACCCCTGAGTCACCTCATGGAGGACAGCTGCTTTGGATTGTTGCCTAGTCAAGAGAGGACCTTGTATGAGCTAGAAATAAACTGTGTATGTTACCTTTTTGAGATTTTAGAGTTGTTTGCTCCTGGAGAATAAGGCTAGCCTATTCTGACAAATACTGGAACATAGAAGGAGTTTGTATGTGGGTCCTGTGCATGTGTGTGTGGAGGGGGGCAGGGTTGGGGAGGAAAAAAGAGGGGAGTGGAAACGGTAAAATGTGAATTTAGTTTTAGAAATGTTGAATTTAAGATAACTGAAAAATATTTAAATGGGCATGTCCAGTATGCAGTTAAAAGTATGGACGAACAATTTGAAGAAAACCCTAGATGAGAGATGCGGATTTTGAAAGGTGTCATGGCCAATAAGTGGAGCCATGTGCGGACACACTTTGATGTAGAATGATCTGAGAATATTCTTTTCCTGGTAATGGCTTTTTTTTGGTCCTTTTTGGAAAGCAATGGAATTCTAGGAAGCTTTACCCTTTACTTCTAAAATTGCAGTGACTATACAAGTCAACCTCAATATCACCATACATTATAAAGCAATTTTCATTTTTTCCCTACTTCCTGATATTGTGAGGCATCGGGGTACCCTGCTTGAAAAGGAGAGGAGCCATCTTCAACCTCATAGAAGAGCAATCGAACCAAAAAACTATCATTAAAAATCTGCAGCTAGTTTCCATCTCCCTTGAAGTCATATCTAAAACTCAAATTAGGAGTCATTTTGAAAAGTTATCTAAAGGGGCTCTTTGCTTACCCAAATGTAAAATAAACCAACAGCTATTGTTGATAGCTATAAAGTAATCTGAATGCTACTGCCTTAGACACAGAATCTGTTAGAGCTATTTGGTAATGTAAATTTTATAAGATTAAACCAGACTTTATGGTGCTGCAGATTCTCTCACTTCTGGGGGACAGAAATATGACAGGATCTGGTATGAATTTGGCCTGTGCTGTCCTTGAACTCTTGCCTGTTCTTGTTCAGCTGAGTGCATTTAATAAAGTTCCTGCTTAACAGTTAGTTGTTAGATGCCTAAACTGAGACTCTGAGTTCAACAGCAAAGTGTGCAGGCATGAGGCTTGCACCGTGTTGCAAAAAGGGTAGAAACAAGGAAGTAGTTTGAGCTTGGCTCAGCCAAACATGGCCTAAACTGTTGATGTCCTTCACACAAATAACCTAAATGTTATATACTGAACTGGTGTATTTATTATCATTTCACCCATGAATTGAGTCACAGAAAGATTAAGTGACCTCTAACAAAGGAATACACCAAAAGATAAGCCCAATGCGAGAAGCCACATTTGGTTATCTTTGATTCCAAATCCCAAACTCTCTCTTCCTACCTACACTGTTTTAAATGAGGCCATTTCAGACGTGTTATTTATATCCCTCTATATTGTGTAAAGGATGTGTTCCTTTAAAAAAAAGTTTGGTTCTTGAAGCTTTGAAACCTTTTAGAGGGAATATTAGTCTTCATTCTCCCTTTTGTTTGTGATAATGGAAACACTTCCTTTTTCTCTGGTTCGGTGTTCACTAGAGCAGCTGCTCAAAATGTCTCAGCTTTTCTAGTTAGCTGTGGTTCCTGCCTCGCAGTGGGGAGGAAAGGAGCCACGACATAACGTCTCTGTAACAACTTGTCCAAAGGTGGCTACTTCCGGTGAGAAACAAAAGAGCCCTGTCCTTGTCCAGAATGATCATCCCTCCCTCAACCTATTCTCATTTGGTGCTTCATCTCATTTTCCCCCTTCTGTTCTGATCGAACATCATCATTTCTGAATGGGCCGTTATCATCATCTCTGTGAGTAAATGGGATATGAATACCCTGAGGATTCCCACTCATGAATACAAACTCTTTTCTATTCTACAAAGGGAAGAAATATGATGGCTGAATATTAACAGCCCACTAGAGATTAGCATTTAAGATTAGACAAGATCTGCCTAATGCATTTATTATTCAAAGGTGAATGATAGGAAAGGGAGGGGCACACCAAGGAAATAATTTAGAGAGGAAACTAATATATATTGAGTGCCTATTATGTATCTGGTACAGAAGCTTTTCAATTTATACATTTTCAATTTGTGAACTTCTCACTATTTGAACAAAATTATACTGCAATTAAAAGCGCCCACCACCAATAGATGGGGTTAGCAGTAATGTTAGGTCATTTTAGTCATTGTTTATCTTGAGTCATAGGAACTCTGCTATCCATCTGTTAATTTTGAGGTAATTTATCATCATGATTAACCCCATGATGCCTGATAAGTACAAAATAAGGGCCAAAAGGAAAAAGCATGGTGGGATGGAAAATAGAGATAATTTTTTTAAAATAAGAAGGAAATGGATAACGATTGCACAAGTATATGAGATGACTCGTTTTTCAGTAAGAATGAATCCAGAGCTGGGTGCGGTGGCGTGCACCTGTAGTCCCAGCTACTCAGGAAGCTGAGGTGGGAGGATAGCTTGAGCCCAAGAGTTTGAGACTGCAGTGAGCAATGATGGTGTCATTGCACTCTAGCCCAGGAAAAAGAGCAAAACCCATCTTAAAAAAAAAAAAAAGACAAATCATGAAATACACCAAGTCCCCGTGTCTATACCACTGAAATTAATAGGTAAAAGATCAGGAAAAAGTGATTGAAAAAATGAAAGTTTGTGAGTGTGTGAGTCCAGTAGTCGTGTTTCAACTGACTCCATCTTACTGTATGCCAACAGAGTCATAATTTCTTAAGATGATATATGGAAACTAGCTTAATTTTTTTTTTTTTGTAATTTTTACTTCCCAAGTGATTCTAATCTGCAACCACTGTGAAAACCACTGGATTAGGAGTTCTGAAGTGTGACTATGGGTTTGTAAATGAAAGGGCTTTTAAGCATTAAGAGTGTGCTGGTGATGTAAATTTGGGATGATTCCCCAAGCTAGTGGTGATTCCATAGGCTCAAATCCCCTTCAAATTTGCACATTAAAACCAATGATGAGACAGTGAATGCTGATACCATATGCCAAGAAGTTCCCTTCCACCTGCGTAGAGATCATTGAGAAAGTGGCTGATCTTATTCATACATTTTTATAAAGATAGAACAGCCATATTTTGAAAAATATTCCTAATTCAACATATTTAATATATCAGCAAAGAGGAGAAGATTATGCTTGGTTTAAGTCATTTTAGGGGAAATACATCGAGGGCCCACCCTTTGCTAAAACCTTCTAAGTCCTTTTGGACTTCGAAACATATCAACTTAAGATCAGCGTTTTGCAAACGAATTCTTTGCAAGTGAAGGAAATCATGCCAAAATATGGCATTTTAATATGCTGGGCCGACTGGAGAAGCCCCAAGGTCCCTCTGACTTTCCCCTTCTCCACCACCATCAGCTGTCCCAAAATGTTGACCCTTTCTTTATCTGCCTGAGATCCAGACCCACCTTGTTCTTTTCTTCTTCTCTTCCCTATAAGACCAGCAATGTGACTACACCTGAACAGTCTCTTTAAGAAGATAATGTCCCATCTCTCAGGTTCATTTAATTTCCAAAGGGAATTATTTACCAGTTAATCTTTTTTCCCAATCCATTCATCCTTCCTAGTAATGCTTCATTGGCTATGAACAGAATTCCTCTTTTCCCTCCTCCCATTACCCATTTTACCAGAAAGGCATATAAGCTTGGGAACACTGTTGGGGAGTTGCATCTTCATTTTCTGAGGATTCTCATGTATACACATTAAAATAAATTTGATAGGTTTTCTCTTATTTATATGCTTCATTCTGAGTGGATTTTTCAGCAAATCTTCACAAGTAAAGAAGCTTCTACATTGTTGCAGTACTTTTTCATACATTATTTTATTTAATCCTCAGAACAACTCTATAAGTTTGGTATTCTACTTCCTATTTTGATGTTTGAGTTAACCAAGCCTGTATAAAGATAACTAACTTGACCAATGCCATATAGCTAATAAGAAATTTCAATCTCTTTTTTACTTGTATCCAAAGCTAAGACTTGTTCTTTTATACCATGATGTCGTTCATAAAACTAACATATGAGAAACATTTGGAATTCTCATATACTTTATGAAAGCAATTATTTAAAAATCCCAACCTTCCAGGAGGGCCCATGAAGTTCTAAAATAAAATTCCTTGCAGAAGACTTACAAATACATTTAAACTGCTCGAATATCTTACTGACAGAGTTGTGCTTCATTCCTGGCTGATTATGCAAAATACAATTCACTTCCATGGCTTTTACTGTCAACAATATGTTGATGGCATCCACATCTACACTACAGCAAAGATAGAATCCAGTTTGTCATTAGGCATATCCATCTGGATAACACACCAGAAAATCAAACTTAATAGGCTTCAAACTGAGCTTATCTTTGCTCTAAACTGCTTCATCTAAGCTAATGTCACTATCTATTCATTCATGCAAGAAATTCACCCTAGGCAACCCCTGTTCCTTTATCCCCACATCCTCAGTATCTCTCTTATTTAATTCTCTATTTAGAATGACTTCTCAAGGGCAAGTTCTTATTATCTTTTGCCTAGACTACTGCAATAGTGTCCTGACTCAATTCCTGGCTTCCAATCTCACCGTCATCCAATCCATACTCTATTCCGCTAACATAATGATCTATCAAAAAATGATATTCTGGCCATATCCTTGTCTTGTTGTGAATTTAGAATAAATTTCTGTTTCAAGTATTCTTTGGTTACAAACAACAGACACAGACTCCAGTTAATTTAAGCCCCCCGAAAGGGGGGTTAATTTGTTAGAATAATATTAGTATTACATTAACAGAAATTAAGGAAAAGCTAAATGACCAGGGATCTTTGTCTGTAACTCATGGTCAATTTGGAGAGTATTAGTATCTGAATGACCCAGCTCTGTCTGCTTTGTATACCAGTCCTTTCACTCAAGATTCAGGAGTGAATGCCTGGCTCAGCTTATGTCATGAGCAATACCTCTGGAAAGTGGTGAGGGTGAAGACCTATGATTGATGGTCTTACCAGGACTTTGCAAACTGGGAGAAGAATAGATCCCCAAAACAAGACCATGTGCTGTTACTTAAAGAAAAAAGAATTGTTGGGAGAGCAAAAACAACTGACTCATCTTCCTCTTCATTTTTAGTCTATACTTCTTAGTATGTCCTTGTCATTCAAGGTCCAAAATGATCTGGCCCTTACCAGTTTTACAAATATGCTGTGTGTTATATTCTGTTTCTCAGTCTAGAAATTCTGCTGTCTACTTTACATGGCAAATATGCTACTTACTGTTTAAGATTCAACTGAATAAAAATAGAAATCAACCCCAACAGAAACTCTCATCTCTACATGAAGTCATGGAAATTAAACAACCTTCTGCTGAATGATCACTTCATAAATGAGGAAATAAAGATGGAAATCAAAAGATTCTTTGAACTAAATGACAAAGGTGACACAAGTTATCAAAATCTGTGGGACACAGCCAAAGCAGTCCTGAGAGGAAAGTTTATTTCCATAAATGCCTATATCCAAAAGTCAAAAAGATGACAAATAGACAACCTAATGAATTGACTTAAAGAACTGGAAAAAGAAGAACAGACCGACCCCAAACCCAGCAGAAGAAGGGAAATTAATAAGATCAAATCAGAACTAAATGAAATTGACAACAGGGAAACTATATGGGAGACTAATAAAAGAAAAAGTTGGTTCTTTGAAAAACTAAACAAAATTGACATGCCTTTGGCTAGACTAATGAAAAACAGAAAAGAAAAATCTCTAATAAGCTCCATCAGGAACAAAAAAGGAGAAGTTACAACTGATGCCATGGAGATTCAAGATATAATTTATGAATATTACAAAAATCTTTATGCACGCAAATTGGAAAATGTGGAGGAAATGGACAAATTTTTAGAAACACACAACCTCCCTAGGCTCAACCAGGAAGAAATAGAATTCCTGAACAGACCAATATCAAGTACTGAAATTGAAATAGCAATAAAAAAATTCCTAAAAAGTCCCAGACCAGACGGTTTCACACCCGAATTTTACCACACCTACAAAGAAGAACTGGTGCCTATCCTGCAGAAATTATTCCACGACATTGAGAAGGATGGATTCCCCCCAACACATTTTACGAAGCGAATATCACCCTGATACCAAAACCAGGAAAGGATGCAACAAAAAAGGAAAACTACAGACCAATATCCCTTATGAATATAGATGCAAAAATTCTTAACAAAATTCTAGCTAACCAAATCCAGGTGCTTGTTAAGAAAATAATCCATCATGACCAAGTGAGCTTCATCCCAGAGATGCAGGGATGGTTCAACATACGCAAATCTATAAACGTAATTCACCACATAAAGAGAAGCAAAAACAAAAACCATATGATTCTCTCAATAGATGCAGAAAAAGCATTTGGCAAAATTCAACACCCTTTTATGATAAGAGTGCTTAACAAAATAGGCATAGATGGGGCTTACCTAAAAATGATATAAGCCATATATGACAAACCCACAGCCAACATCATACTGAATGGGGAAAAATTGAAAGCATTTCCACTTAGAACTGGAACCAGACAAGGTTGTCCACTATCTCCACTTCTATTCAACACAGTGCTGGAAGTCCTGGCCAAAGCAATCAGGCAAGAGAGTGGAATTAAAGGCATGCAAATGGGAACAGAAGAGATCAAACTCTCACTATTTGCTGATGATATGATATTATATCAAGAAAACCCCAAGGATTCAACCAAGAGGCTCCTGGAATTGATAAATGAATTTAGTAAAGTCTCAGGATACAAAATCAATACACACAAATCAGAGACA